>OX376372.1:182729982-182742482 GCA_947369275.1 Nemotelus nigrinus | reverse complement strand
GATTAGAAAATATGTGCAAAGATACAAATATTGTAACGCGTGCGGGATTCTTGCAGGTTGCAATTGTAAATTCAAAACTTTATTTTCAATGACGAAGTGCTGTACTTGTAAGCACTCAAAGATATAGAAGAAGTGGATTGGAACTGTGGATTTTCATGTGGCACCATGGCATACCTACAGCACAGCGTAAGAAGTTAGTTCCTAACCAGCGTGCGGACTCCGTATATGTATACGGTCCAAAAATCCAGTGATCTAACCTGAGATTGTATTGTTGCTCAGCCTGGAAAGTTGGAAGAAATCGCATGGAACAGAAAGAAATGCAATATACAATTCGGCAACTACATACTCAAGCTAGATTTTTCGCTGCTCACATACGGCCCACTCTCGCAAAATATACCAACATAATCTCAGGCCGCTTTGACAGATTATGCATTGCGTAAATGGAGGCGCAATTTCAAGGTCAAAGTGTTTTTTTGGGAAAGTGGAATAAGTTGGTACGCTGGTTGTTATTACGCTGTGGTCAAAGTGTTTTTTTCTGGAAAAGGGAAGGAGTTCACCCACTTATCATTCTATACACTTTGCCTACAGCATAAGAATAGTTCCCAACCAGCATGCGGACTCCGTATATGCATGTATACGGACCAAAAATCCAGTGAATCGGCCTGAGATTAGATTGTTGATCAGCCTGGAAAATTGGAAGAAATCGCATGGAACAGAAAGTGGTGCACGATAAGATTCGATAACTACATACTCAGGCTAGATTTTTCGTTGCTCCCATACGGCTCATTCTCGCAAAAAATACCAACACACTCTCAGGTTGCTTTGACAGATAATGCATTGCGTAAATGGAGGCGCAATTTCAAGGTCAAAGCAAAGTGTATAGAATATGTCTGTTCCCGTACTTCAGCAAACTGCAGCAGTAACAGAATTTGGCAGCTGGCTTCTTTTTGCTGCAAAATTTGGCTTGCAGCAAAAGTACGAAAACGACATGCTGCGAATCTATTTTAATATATTATAATAGATTCAAGTACGGGAACAGACCTAATGATAAGTGCGTGAACTCCTTCTAGTTTCCAGAAAATACACTTTGACCTTGAAATTGCGCCTCCATTTACGCAATGCATTATCTGTGAAAGCAACCTGAGAGTTCGCTGGTATTTTTTTGCGAAAGTGCGCCGTATGTGTGCAATGAAAAATCTAGCCTGAGTATGTAGTTATCGAATTTTATCTTGCACCTCTTTCTGTTCCATGCGATTTCTTCCAATTTTCCAGGCTGATCAACAATACAATCTCAGGCCAGTTCACTGGATTTTTGGTTCGTATACATATACGGAGTCCGCACGCTGGTTAGGAACTGACTTCTTACGCTGTGGTCAAAGTGTTTTTTTTTTTTTGGAAAATGGAAGCAGTTCACCCACTTATCTTTTCCTACACTTTGACATAGCTTAAGAACTATATATAGCTCGGAAAGTACCATGATACTATAAACACTAGAGATAGTGACACTAAAAACAATGCCTCCTAGAAGTACGGGCTGTCATGCTACGTAATCGTTTTAGCTATGACGTCAGTTATTCGGGGAGTTTTGACATTTCCACGAGGCAGTGCCGTTGTACACGGAGATTTCACTTGCGGTTGTTAAGCTAAAATTTGATTAAAACGTTAGTTTTTTGTGCGTGGACGCGTTGTAATAATAATATTTAGTCATAACTTTCATTTTGTACCAATTAATTGTATCGACAGTAAATCGACACGAAACATCACATAACCTAACACCAACCGATAAACATTTCGTAGCGAATTTGTCCAATTATACCGCACGCATCGCATTAATTTGTGTTTTAGCTGTTCACTAGCACTGTTCCGCGGATCTCACTTTGTTTTCACTTCAATCAGTTTAACACAAACTGTACAATTAGCATTTTACCGCGGACGTCCCATAAGACTACGTGTGTTTTTGGCGACATTGTTCCCGCAAACTCTGACGCCATCATGCTGCATTACGGCCCGTACTTCTAGGAGGCATTGCTAAGAGTGACCATTTTATTCTCTCTCTGCACATGACGTCACTGGGAGAGTTTGTCGCGCGGCATGTTCACAAGCATTGGTGTAAAATGTATGGGCGTTGGCGTGACTCAATTAAACAATCCGTGATTAAAACATGTTTGCATACATTCTTGTTAATAAAATCGTCACCTAAGGAATCATAATATGTACAATTAAATTAAGTGCTTAGTAGTGTGTGGGAATGATTAGCGCCCGAGTACGAAAGTGGGCTGAGGTGACACGCTGCTACCGGTGCTTAGGCTACGACCACACAAGACGTAGCTGTAAGGGTCCGGACCGGAGCGCCAGCTGCTGGAAATGTGGACAGGTTGGCCACCGGGTAGCAGACTGCTCTGCGCAGGCTCAGTATATATTATGTACTGAGAAACATGGCGCGAATGGCGCCAAGCATATAATCAAGGATCGAGTGCTTGTCGGGTTTTCAAGGACGCACTTGATGCCAAGAAGCAGCAGGGAAGGATATGAGAGTCCTTCAAGGCAACCTGCAGTGCTGTAGAGCTGCAGACGACCTCATCACGCAGCTAGTCTACGAGCAATTACATCACTTTCTAAATCGCTGAGAGCAGACAAAGACACCAACGCTCTCCCTGCAAGTGGCTAGGCTGGAATGTCGCTATACTTCGCAGGAACCCGATGACCGCATCGCTCGTTTCGAGCTGGGAAGGGGAGCCTAACATCTGGGTCCCCAGTGAGTCGTGCAGCAGCAGAGGCGGCTGTTGACAGAACCATGGGGTGGATTCGCAGTGCGTGTGAGGCTTCAATGCCCAAACGGAAACCCTTTCGTGCGAGGCAACATATGAACTGGTAAAACGATGAAATCGCCGAACTTCAACGCATCGCTTTGGCGTGCAGGCGCAGGGCACAGCAAGCCAGGAATAGGCCGAGTGTGGCTGAACTATCTGCTGCCCACATTGCGGCAAAGAGGGAGCTGACCAAGGCCATCACAAGGAGCAAACGTGCCAAATGGCTGACTCTTTGTGAAGAGGTCAACTCAGACCCGTGCGGAGATGGCTACAAATTGGTCACTCGCAGACTTGGCTGCATGCGGCCTGGCACTCTCATGGATGCGATATCGATGGAGCGTATCGTTGGTTCGCTGTTCCCAGTGCATGTACCTCCGGATGTACCTCCCTTCACGAACGAGGAGCTGAACAGTGCAGTGTCCAGGATGAAGAACCGAAAGGCTCCGGGGCCTGATGGGGTGCCGGTCGAGGCGCTTAAAGTCGTGGCGGAGGTCCAACCGCGTCTATTATTGGATTTGTATAATTCATGTTTAGTCGCGGGGGTCTCCTCGCCGCGGTAGAAAGTAGCTTGACTGGTACTTGTGGACAAGGGGAAGAGTAACCTGGGTGGTCCATCAGCATACCGCCCACTGTGCATGCTGGACACTGCGGGGAAACTTCTCGAAGAGTTGCTCAAGCCACGACTGCTGTCAGTAGTGAGATCTGCTGGTGATCTTTCTTGCAGGCAGCACGGCTTCCGAAAAGGGCATTTAACAATCGATGCCATCTCGGAGGTTGTTGGGGCTGTAGCAAGAGCGGAAGAAGCATGCCATAAAGTCAGACCGGTCGTCTTGCTGGCAACGCTTGACGTGCAAAACGCCTTCAACTCAGCGAGGTGGACGGACATCCATTCGGGCCCTTGAGGAGACGTTCCGTATCCCAGGCTACTTGCTAGCCATGATGCGGGACTACCCCAAGGACCGCTGGTTGCTTTACGACACTGGCGAAGGAGTCAAAAGGAGACCTGTTACCTCAGGTGCGGCACAGGGGTCGATCTTAGGACCTGACCTCTGGAACATCATGTACGATGATCTGCTGCGCCTGGAAATGCCTGCAGATGTGTTTCTGGTAGGTTACGCTGATGACGTCGCGGCGGTAATCACTTCCAGATCTGCGGAATTCGCTCAACACAGACTTAACCAAGTCATGAGGAGGGTGGATCGGTGGATGGCAGTCGTGGTGTCGGGAGTAATCCCGATCGACCTACTAGCGCGAGAACGCAAAGAAAGGTACCTCTTTCGCTCAGAGTTGGGCAGAACTGAGGCTCTGACGCACGCGCGTACGCTTACCCTCCAACTTTGGCAACAACGTTGGGGTGAAAGTACTAAAGGACGCTGGAGGGCTAAGCTAATTGGTCTCATTGAGCCTTGGCTTAACCGGAGCCACGGAGAGGTAAACTTTTACCTTTGTCATTTCTTGGCAGGGCACGGTTACTTCAGGAAATACCTGAACAGAATGGGTAAGGTGGTCACACCGTACTGCCGGTACTGTGTGACTGAGCTCGATGATGCTCAGCACACATTTTTTATGTGCAGTCGCTTCGTAAGTTTGAGGCGCACCATTGAGTCCACGATTGGCCTGGCAACGCCTGAGACGATCGTGGATGCAATGCTGCGAAACGAGGAGAACTGGCGCGTAGTCTCAACATATGTTGAGAAAGTCCAGCGCATAAAGCGGGAGGAGGGTTGCCTTACCGACCCATGAACTGTGGTAGCTTCTGAAGTCCGTGGTTACCGATGGATGAGTCAGCACGACCGGGTCGAAGCAGTGCTTAGGCGGGTCCCGACTTGGAACTTCGTGGGCTTGTAGATGGTCCTTTTTTTTAATGAGTCAAACCTCACATACCCCGTGGTGATAGGTCACCCGGGGATTTGGTAAGCAGATTTTTGTTTGCCATCTACACTAGGGGAAAAAAAGTGCATGTAAAATGTATGTACAATTAAAGTATATTTCAAAAGCAGTAATACGACGACATAGCTAAATCGACGATGTAAATTTGGAACAAAACGTAAATATATCGTTTGTAAATTTGAGAAAATAAAAGTTTACTCTTCGGGATGTGGCTAAGCAGCAATATTATTGTAAACAACACAATTTAATGATGCTTTTGATGATTTCAACTTGAAAAAAATAGGTTTTATTCATTTTAATTAATTTTATTTTCAATACAAAAGCTCCATTGGTAGTTTAAGACCCCTCTGGGGAAATATCAGGGAAATAGCTTTCTAAATATATATCAAATACCTATATGAGCTGAGAAATGGAAGACGTCCAATATGACGGATTGGATAACCCCACCTATCATTGGAGTACTTTACGTGGCTCAATTAGTTCAAAAAATGTTGGTCGGTCTATAAAAAGCAATTCATTTTTATATCTCTGGGTTTTTTTTTGAAGTGCATAAATTTTAAGCTTGAAAACTGGGATACTTCTAACTCCTTATGGATTGTGGGATTTCACCTCTTTAATCACTAACAACTGTATGTAATAAAATCCACATGAATTTACAGCATTTGTTAAATTAGCAGTCCCTTATTTTGTGATTCTAGGCATAATATTTTGGTCGCTTGCAGTTTCCAAACAAGCTTTGAATCACAGAATTTTCTGATGGAGTCAATTTCCATCTCATTGAATGAGAAAGTAAATACTTTCAGAATGCAGCTGATTGCAGATCTCCACATAATTTTTTTCACCGTAATAAGAAACCCTGATTGTATTTGGACTTTCTAGCACCATCTTGAAGAGCTGTTATTGAAGAATTTGGAAAAGCTATTAGCACATAATCTTTCAGTTCATAGACTTAATATACGCTAGCAGATTTGTTTCCATTTTACAATACAGTTGTCTTTTTTTTTATTTTAAATGAAAGATGAGAATTGCATTTTTCTTCTTTGAATTTTTAGACTCTCAAGCATTTTTTTACACATCACAAAAATTTGCATCTGTTGGATATATATAAAATAGTTTTTTCTTTCGCCACAGTATTCTCCTTTTGACTTTCAGTACAGCATTAACACACAAATTACATTGCATTATTTCATTTTTCACACATATGCTCCCATAAATAAAATCTCTATTATGATCTAAATAATCTTGTCCATGATCAAGAATTGGAAATTATGAGCCCTAAAAATGGGCAAGAATTTTTTTCAAATTTCGATTTGTCATAGTTTCTGACAGAAATACTGTATCATCGTTAAATCTGATGTTGACTAAAATTATACACCACCTGGACCCCTTTAAATCCTTTGAATCATCGACCCTCCTGAAGGCAAATTTCGATAAAAAAAAGAAATCATTAAAGGGCTGCCAACTATGGTCAATTTTTGGCATTTCTTTACTAAGCGATGTTGTAATTAAATTTTCATATGCAATGACAATTAACAAAAAATATTGAAGTTCCGAAAATTTGAAAAAAATTGCGGGTGGTAGCTAGCGAATCCAATCCCGGGATCCCGGCCTATTTCTGGTCCCGAAAATCCCGGGATTGATGGTTTCTAATCCCGGGATTTTCGGGATCAGAAATTGGCTGGGATTTCGGGGCCGGGAGTCAAGCATTATCGGCAATCAAGCTACAGCAAAACTCGAAAAGTGCAAATAGAATCCATATTTATGAGAAAACAATTAGCTCACATCATAATGCGTAAAGAATAGAGCAAAACAAACCGATGTAACAGTTAACAAGAGAATACAAAGGGGTTTGTAAATAAATAAGTATGGACTGTTTCGCATTTAGTGCATTCGTTACATCGAATGATTTGAGGAAATTAATACTAGCGAATGCATACACAGATTTACCAAAATACTTAACAACAATCAAAAAAAGGTTGTTGGCTATGCAAGCAGGATAAAGAAAATAATAAAAAATAAGATATAACAGGCTAGTATCTCAGGTGAACGGTTCAGTTTGATGTTTGATGAATGGACCTTGACTGCAAATAGGCGCTATATAAATATAAACATCTACTTAGTAAATTCTTACTGGAGCTTGGTGCGAGTAAGAATATCAATGACAGCTGGAAACTACCTAGATATGAGTTTACTGTTTCTCTAGGAAAAGACATTGTTACCATCGTAACTGATGGGTCAAACGAAATGCGAAAAGTAGGCAGACTAGTTGGTACAGAGCAACATATTTGTTTGGCGCTTAGCATCCACTTGACAGTTTGCGATGTTCGCTATAATATGAGGTCCATTCCAGATTAAAGAGTTGATGAAGCAGCCGATAGTCTGAACGACGACCACGAAGATTTGGATGGTCCTGAATCAGCTAACTACGTTGAAACCGGTCGCCTGCAAGACACGCTAGATCAGACGAAGGACATCAGCGCATGCATAAAGAAAGTTCGTAAGGTAGTTTTATATTTTAAAAAAGCTCCAACGAAAAATAATAACGATCTTTAAAACTATGTCGGATCCGAGCAAGGCATTTAACTGTCTCCTTTAAATGGATTGTAAAACAAGATGAAATAGTCTCTTGAAAATGCTCGAATAGTTTCCCATTTTCAAAAATAGTATACATTAATAGGCCTGCAATATTCAGAGCAATTAGAAGCAACAGAGTTTGATTCGATTCAGAAAATTATTGAAGTTTTCCTCCCTGTAAAATTGGCTGTGACGGCCTTTAGTCGCAGACTTGCAAATTATGCACTGCTAATACTTCATCAATATTTGTATTTAGGCTGTTAGGAGAAAAACGGTCTATTCTTCTGAATGCTATGAAAATTGCAATATTGGACCGAATAAAAGAGCGTCAGTGTACCGAGCTATCTGGTATGCTATCTTCAGAGTCCACATTGTACCAGCGAAAATTTACCAAGTGAAATAAAATCTCTGTTTTTGAAACCAAGCAACGCAAATATTAAAAAAAATACTTCAATGATCTAGATGCTGAACCCTATGCTTGGTAGCCAAAGAAATGAAGAGAACCCAGTAGATAACCATATTGAATCCAGAACAAGGTAGTCGTCAATTAACGCAAAATAATCAATCATGAAATGCCGCCTAATCTAATTAAAACCATTGTAAAAGAAATGAATCTTTTCGAAAGTGGTGGCACTTGCATAGTTTGGAGCAGGCGTACCAATATTTCTCGACCGTTTCCGCGGCGTCCAAAATCGGGAATAAATTTAGAAGCAGGCTTGGAGACGATACCTTAGATGCTTTGCTATTGCTTCAATGTTACTTCCGAAAAACCCATTGAACTTTGGCCGAATTTTTTATATGTTACTTTATTATGTATCTTAATTCTAAGAGTTGTGTTTTGTTGTTGTGGTTTTTGGTCGTGATTTTTTGTTGTAATTTGTAATAGATGTAATTTTTAATATCTGTCTTCATACTGTCAACGTTTTGGATAATTAAAATTATTGTTTTTATTTGCATCAATAATATAAATTAGTAATAATGCAATTTTTTATCCAGTTTTGAGCTTACTTATTGTTGTAGTTTGAAATGATGGCAAATTATATAATCTGTTTACTAGAAACTTGACTTATTTTGTTGTGTTGTATTTTGAATTTCAAATCCCGGGATCCCGGGATTTGAGATTTTTTAATCCCGTAATCCCGGGATTGAAAATATGGTTCGGGATTGGAATCCCTAGTGGTAGCCCTAAAATTGAAAAAAATGTTGCCAGCACTGAACATTTTCAATATTTTTGCTATAGAAGATGTTGTCAAGATATGATTTATGTTACTTTGAGTAAGAAATGGTTGATATTACAAAGATGCACATAGTGGCAGTAGTGTGACAATTTTGTTTTATTTAATTTGTTTACTGGATATTTATTTGAATTGCCTTAGAATCGAATGGAAAGGTAAGCAAAAGGTGTGGGTGACGAGAGAGATACTGTTGAATGTTTCTAGTTTTAATAAAGCAATGAATTAAGAACAATAAGATCTCTCTAACGAAAGTTTATTTTTTAAACTTAAGCAAATACATGCATTCATCCAAAACTTTTGAACCTAATAGGAGTAGGAAAAGGTGTAAATCTTCAAGCTTATTTTCACCAATTGGAGCAATAGTATCAAAGCCAAAGCGTACATACGATAGATAGCGCGAAAAGGATGACATTATGCGATATTCGTCTGATGATAGAGAAGGGCAGGAAGTGAAGGATTTACCATCAGCTGGCACCTAAAAAGAGCCAAAACCAAATAAGTTCACTTTATTATACGCAAAAATGAGCGAAGCTATCTCAAATGACTGATGAGAATGTATATACCCGTGTAGCGGATAGGTGAGAATTTGTTGGCGTGCATATGATCTCATCAACAAATAGTAAGCGCAGCGAACATTCGCTGGCAACAAATAAAATTATCTGTAGTGGATTGCATAAAAGTGGCGGATATATTCTTTTTACTCGCCAAATAGTGTCGGAAATAGTATTCCGCGTTAACTATCTTATTGCTTACAATATCAATACTCAGAATAGGTTTCAAGAAAATCAATATTGCATAAATCACCATTCGTTAAAAGAGTATCTTTGCAAAGCACGTGTATATAGCCTAGTGGGAATGAGAAACGTATCTGATCGTAGCAGCGTTCGTTGGCGGGGTACTTTCTGTCTTTTTCAACTTTCGACTAGGATGTTGCTATCTATTTCTCGCGATCAATGGGGAAATATCGCAAATTGTATCGCAAATCACGTTCTTTCCGCGCTATCTAGTCTGTACGCTTTGGTGAAGTTCACTAAGTTGATATTATAGAAACTCTACTTTTTACAAACAAAAACGAATGAAAAGGTGTATATCAATCATAATAACTTTCCATCATTTAGACACATTGAATAATATATCTGCTTGTTACAGTGGCTCACAGCTTATTTGATGCAGTGACTATGTAAAAATGCAAATCACTGTAACTTTGAAATAAAGAACCCTATCCAAAAAATTTAAACGTATCTGACTAGATGCATGTTCAACGAATACAATGCAAACAAAAAATGTTCCAGCAATATTCCTCGGCGTCCGGTAAAAGAGAAATACTACTGGCGCAGAAAAATTGCAGCTCACGGATTATTTGATACAGACACTTCAATGCGAATAAACTTCTGTTTATCGCGCCGTTAATCTGTCTTGTTTTTGTTTCTTGGATTTTTGATTGTGTTTAGACTTTGGCTTAGGTAATTTTTAGCAAGATCTTGTAAGCTGAAGTACCAAAATGAGCCAAAATATTAAAATGGGTCATCGCACCACAATTGAACAGCGCGAATTAGTATTGAACCACTTTGAAAAAGGACAAAATGTTCGAAAAATTGCTGAAAGTGTGAATTTGAGTGTCTCTACAGTGCAGCACATAGTTGAGCGCTTCTTACACGAAAATCGGGTAGAAAATAAGAGGAGAAATGCGCCAAACAACATTTTCACCGTATCCGACGAACGATACATTGCAAGGAAAGTGAAAGCAAACACAAAGATTTCCGCTCCGAAATTGGTTACTGAGGTTCATCGTGAATTAAGGAAGTCATGTAGTGCTGAAACCGTACCACAAGTGCTTCGCGACCATGATTTCAACGGGCGAGTAGCTCGTAGGAAGCGATTCATTGCCAAAAAAATACAATAAGCCGATTTGCCTTTGCCAAAGAGCATGTGGGAAAGCCATCCGCGTTCTGGAATACGGTTATTTTTGTGGACGAGTCCAAGTTTAACATTTTTGGCTCTGAAGGAATGTCATATGTCTGGCGCAAGGCAACACTGAGCTAAACAAGGAGAACCTCAAAGCCACTGTGAAGCATGGTGGTAATAATGTGATAGTTTGGGCCTGCATGTCCGCAGCCGGAGTCAGATATTTAAAGTTTATTGAGGAAACAATGGACCAAACAAAGTACCTTGATGTACTCAAAAACAATTTTCTGCAAAGCACTGAAAAACTGGGTGTTAGCAACCAATTTCGGTTGTACCAAGACAATGATCCAAAGCACAAGTCGGGAATTGTGCAGTCCTGGCCAATTTGGGATTGCCCTCATTTGATGTCTCCGCCGGCACAGTCACCAGATATGAACTTTATTGAGAATCTGTGGACTTTGTTGGATAATAACATTAGAAAACACAAAATTTCTAATAAACAGGACCTGAAGAAAGCACTGCTAGAGGAATGACAAAAAATTACTCCTGACATCACAAAAAAAATCGTTGCCTCACTGCCGAATAGGCTCCAGGCTCTGCTTAAGGCTAAGGGCTATCATACGAAGTATTGAAATCAACTGGAAACCTCATAATTCACAACAATTTTAATGTTTAATCAAACTGTATCAAATAAGCTGTGACATGAAATTTGTTATTACTTTTAGTTTTTTGGTTTTTAAGATGTAATACAGCAACTTTGTAACAAATATAAACTTGTTTAATAAACAACAAACATTTTTCTTCAAAATGGTGTTCAAATTTTTTTGATATTGTTATTATGTTTTGAGTTATTGCAACTTAATTTTTTAAAGAAGCCCTGTATCAAATAAGCTGTTAGCCACTGTATATAAAACGAATTTAACATAATTGCCTCAAGGTATGAATATTGTCACATATAACTGCAACCAAAAGTTCTACACTTGGAAGTCACTTATATTAGGTGCGTTTTTTTGCAACCTAGCAGAGCAGGTTAACGTAGGGTTGCAAAAAAACGATCCAGAGCAGAAAATCGCAGTGTTCGAAAATGTTGTTGCATTTGCTGAGATTTTGCTTACATTGGTTGTTAAATTAGAATAATCCATAGAAAAAACCTGAATGAAATCTTATACTGATTTTAATCGAAATCAGACATGAAACTTGCATATGAAACAATCTACAATGTGATGTGCATCGAAACACTCAAAACCAGTCAGCACGCTACAAAATTTGATGTAAAATAATTGAAAATGGCAGAGTGCTATGCAAATTCATTCAATTACAACTGCCGATTTCAGCAGTGATACGAACCGTTTAGAACACTTTTACTGTTATCAGCACACTCTACATGTAAACCCATAAACTACTACTGCTTAACATTTTTTGATTCAGTGACGCCACAAGTGCAGGATTTTTGTTGTTATATTCAATATGCTTAACAAAATTTGATCTGCTCGGGTGTGCAAAAAAACGCACCTATTATTGGTTTCAACCACCTCAGAAAAATTAATAAACAAATCATTGGATTAAAAAATAAATTACGGCATATTTTCCTCAATAGCTACTTCATTCAAACTACAAACAAAACATGATTATTTTTCAGCAATGGATTAATAATTGTTCGCTAGATTGTAACCGAAAAATCATCCAAGTACAAAATAATACAACATGAATCGATGAGTTCGATTCTTGGTATCACACATTGCTTGAGAATGACACACTGTGTTTGCTTAGTGTAAACAGCTTTTCTATCTGATTGTGAAATTATTTTTGCGCATGGGCAGCCTAAGCAAAAGCTTTTCATAACACGTTTTTCAGCGAAAATGTAATCACAACGATTTTTTTTAAATCAGCTTATACCTGAATGTGAGTTAAAGCAGCAGATATTTCGACGTTTACAGTATCTAGTTCCAAATAATATAATAAGTATGATTTTCGTTACAACAACACCAATCATCCATCTTGGCTTTTGCATTTCAGTTCGCTGATAATTGTCTTTCGAATTTTGCCCAAGAACACATTGATAGCTGAGAACTATTGCAAACAACAA
>OX376372.1:182522337-182727337 GCA_947369275.1 Nemotelus nigrinus | reverse complement strand
GTTTTTGGTCCCCTCCTCTCCTGGTTTTTCTCTTATCTTCATAGTCATCCCTGCAGAGTTAATTTTAATGGTTCCATTCCTTTTCTTATATTTCCCACATCAAGAGTTCCTCAAGGTTCTATTCTTGGCCCCCTACTTTTTATCTTGTTTGTCAATGACCTTCCTTCTGTTATCAATTCTCCTTGTTTTTTATATGCGGATGACTTAAAATTATACAGAGCAATCAAGTCTGCGAACGGTTTTCACCAGTTGCAAGCTGACTTGGTTGCTCTTAATCTCTGGTGTCAAGAAAACTTCTTGCCATTGAACATTTCGAAGTGCCACCAAATGTCTTTCGCATATAAAAATACTCCACATGTGTTCTCTTATTCTTTGTCTGGTATTTCCCTGTCAGTTGTCCAACATTTTAGAGACCTGGGTGTGGTATTTGATTCAAAATTAAGATTTGGTGTTCATGTTATGAATATGACGTCCAGGGCCTCTAGGATTGCTGGATTTGTTTTGCGTTCTTCGTATATGTTTACCATCATTTCCTCCTGTATTCATTTATATGTATCCTTAGTAGGCAGTATTCTAGAATACGCGTGCCAAATCTGGTCTCAGCGCTTTCAGTATTTATCTGACGCCAGTGAATCTGTTCAGCGCAGGTTCACTCGCTTGCTTCTTTTTAAATTTAATATCCCCTATTGTCCCTACTCCTCTCGTCTTTTCCTCCTTCGTATGTCCTCGTTGCAATGACGGGGGTTGTTCCTCGATGAGTGTTTCCTCTTCAAACTTTGCCAATGCATTTTCTTCACAGATCTGGGTTCACAGATAAGCAGACGTGTATCTAGTCGTCCAAGTCGTTCTTCGGAGGTTTTCTCTGTTCCTTTTGCACGTACGGAAGTCTATTTCCATTCGCCTTTGCTGAGTCTACCCAGAAAACACAATACCCTTAAGCTTGGTCTTCTCCCGCAATTTTTTTTTACAATTAAAGCATGTATTGAAAATGTTACCTTGAATTGCTATTTACCTTAGTCCTAATTTTAGTTTTCTAATTATTCAATTATTTTTGTTATTTCTTTTCCTTTTTTATATTTGATTTTTTTTTTATTTTTGCTTTCTTGACGCTGTAATTGGAATTGGAATTATATCTGTAGCGCAAGTGATTAATAAATATATATATATATATATATATATATATATATATATATATATACATATATATATATATATATATATATATATATATATATATATATATATATATATATATGTATATATATGTATATATATATATATATATATATATATATATATATATATATATATATATATACAGTGGGTAAGTTAAGGCACGAGCACTTGGTAAGAACAAAAAACCTATTTTGAATGCGACTTTAATAATAAATGATTGTGTTTTTGCATTAAGTGTTGCATGTTTACTTTAAGAACGATTTAAAAAAACCGGTAACGAAGCAAATTCCACAACATTGACGTAACATTTTTCAGTGAAGTACCAAAATAGCGCAAAAAAAGTTAAGGCACAGTGCAATTTTATCTTAAATTATTTCAATTGTGTTAAAGTGATCAATTTAAAAAAAAATAACTTACATAGCGCTAATACTTTGTGGCTATTCCATGCATTTTTATCACTTCTCGCGGTCGTTTCGGCATCTTTTTCCCCATTTTTTTACAAAATGTGGGTGAAATGTTGGTCCCTTCAGCAATAATGACATCTTGGAGCCCTTTGTTATAGTTTACCTTTCGCAATGCTACTCTAGTTTTGAGATGATGCCATAAATATTCGATCGGGTTTAAGTTCGTTGACTAAGGCGGGGTTTTAATAGCATTTGGACAGTTACAAATATAGTCCGGGGAAATCTAACATGGTGCTTCGGAAAAATTATGGGAAAGCTGAATTTTGGTGTGAACCTTGGTACTGGCGTGTTGAACAAAATGTCAAAAGTCCCCATCGATCCGAGTGCTGCTTCACTTTTTATACGGGGTCAAAGGCCACCAAAAGTGACTTTTCCTAAATATCTCGGTAACGGTTACGTCTTCAGAAAAACAATTTATGACGAATTTGTAGCTTTGGAAATTTCCAACAAAAAAATGTATAACTTTTTCCTGCAACCATAACCGTTTTTGAGATATATTGATCTAAACATTTGTTACTACAGCATCCTCTTTCCCACGGCATGTTAATATTATCCGATTTTGATTACGACTTGGAATGTTTGTGAGTTTGTTTTTCTATGTTTAAGAGACGCATGAAAAAAACATGTAAATAATCTTATCTACCATACTCCAGGGTAGATGGAAAAGTGTGCTCCGAAAAGTTCCCCCTTCCCCCTTTGCCATAAAATGGTATCCCTGAGCATCCAACCCAAACCTTCAGAAATGAGCTCGTTGCCTACTCTTTGCCAACTGTTAAACAAGATAGGATCACTTTTTATCCTGTTAATTGCCTATTATTGACATCGCAAGACCAGCCCTACACCCACACCCTACCCACTCCCTACCCACACTCTACCCACCCCCGCAAACGAACCATCCCGAAATAACCGGTTTTTTTTAGTTTTTTTTCCATAGCGTCTATGACCGATCAGGGCAAGGTCACGTAATTTCAGGTGCAAATTGGGTTCGAAACGTGTCATGTCCCTTTGGCGCTATGCAGTCATCACAGGATTGGAAAAAAACGGATTATTCGGGGATAATATGCAGCGGGTTGAGCTCCTATAATGTCAAGAAGAATCGTTTACAGAATTATGCCATGATATTATCTTGCTTTTTCATACTCCTAGGCCCATGATATGTTACAAAACCTATTTTCACCTGCAATGGTGTTGTTTTGTCCTGCTCCTTCGTGGAATATCCCATACATGATGAAGCAAAACAGTTTATTTCCGAGAATAGAGTAGCGAGCAGATGTCCCTACAAGTTTTATGGCAAAGGGGGGCGCCGGGTCGTGGGAACTTTTTGGAACACACTTTTCCACCTACCCTGAAGTCTGGTAGATAAGTTTGTTTACATGTTTTTTTCATGCGCCTCTTAAACATAGACAAACAAACTCACAAACATGCCAAGTCCTAATCAAAATAGGATAATATCAACATGACGTTGAGAAAGACCATGCTGTTAATAACAAATGTTTAGATTAATATATCTCAAAAAACGGTTATAATTACAGGAAAAAGTTATACAGTTTTTTTTTGTTGGAAATTCCCTAAGCTACAAATTCGTCATAGATTGTTTTTCTGAAGACGTAACCGTTACTGAGATATTTAGGAAAGGTCACTTTTGGTGGCCTTTGACCCCGTATAAAAAGTAACGCAGCACTTGGATCGATGGGGACTTTTGACATTTTGTTCAACACGCCAATACCAAGGTTCACACCAAAATTCAGCTTTCCCCTAATTTTTCCGAAGTTTCGCCTATTTTATGTCGGATTTCACTGGACTAAATAGCCCAAAGTCGACATTGCTCCGAATTGTGCTTCGGATCGTTGTCCTGATACAGCCCAAAATTGTATAAAGTGCCTAATTTTTCAGCAATTTTCTTTAATATTTGGTTTAAGAATACCTAGGCAACAGGTTTGATCCATCATACCGTTCACAAAATCTATATTTTTAGGACCAGATGGCCCCATACAGTTCCATAGCATAATGTTCTCTCCGCTGTGTTTTACAACGGGAGTAGTATAATTCCTCCTAAACTCTGTATTAGGCTTTAGCCGAACATACCGCCGCCCATCAGATACAAAAACATTAACTTTTACTTCATCAACAAAAATTATGGACTTCCAGAATGATTTTGGCTTTTTACGAACTCTTAAGCAAAACGTAATTTAACAATTTCATTTTTTGTACTAATATAAGGTTGACTTAGGCACATATGAAGTTCATCATCTGCATATCAGAGTGGCTAAATTCAGAATTTCTGAGCTCTCTAAAAATTGTTTGCTGTGATCGACAGATTATATTTTTTCTATCGTTAAATAATCAATGAAATGCTTGGACTTCGTACATCTTTTTCAGAAACATTTTCTTCATTTGACCTTAACCAGATCTATAAATCCCATATCAGGCCTAGACTCGAATTTAATTTCCATACCGGAACAGGAGTAGGGCGAACTGCTTTCACTAAGGTAGGCTACGCCCAAAACAGAGCCCTTAAGCTGATTGACGACGAATTAACTGCTTTCGTAGAGAAGTTAGTTTCGGTCCATGGTTCGAATCCGATCATGGCCACACAGCGGCTTTTCAGTTAATTAGTTCAGTATAAATATGGTTAGGTATCTGATTCCCGATAAAGGTTGTAATGGAACAAATTTACTTTTATGCAAATCATCAAGTCAAAACAATAAACACTATTTTTTTCTTGGGCAGTAAAAATTCAGAGGAGTCAAAATAAGCTACCTCACCATCGTTTTTTCTTGATGATTTGATTTAAAATTCGATTTAACATCTAAATATTGAATGAAGGCTTATTCGAATAAATTTTTAATAAAATGTATTCTAGAAATGTCCACATACAGTCTGTCAAGAATGAGTTTACACAAAGGAAAAAAAATCAATTTTTGATCTTTCTAATTATAAAATACTACTTTTTATTTATGTAAATGAATTTTTTTTCTTAATTATAGTTATTTACATTATTTCCAACCAATATATACAAAAAAAAAGTACAACTTCAATGCTAAAAAAGAACGAAAACAATTATTACAATTCTTGAAGTGTCAAGAAACTCTTTACACAAATTATTATTGTTTTTAATATTTACATATTTTACAGGATATTTAATATTTGGTATCATTGAATGAATCACTTTTGCAGGTCATACGTGGTTGGTATTTTTTCCATTCTTCGAGAATCGCAGTTTTTAAGGCAGTTCGGTGTTTGGGTTGCCTTTTAGCGACTTGTTTCTTTAAGTAGGCCCATAAATTCTCGATGGAATTTGAGTCAGGACTCTGTGCTGGCGAATCCATCACTTTTCCGCAGTTGTATAAAAGCCACATTCGCATCATGTGCGCCTTAAGGCGGCTTTAGATATGCGGTGTTTGTTAAATACCGAGCACCTAGTTTGGCAAACTTCGCATGTGTGGTTGGGTTGCTCGCCTAGTGCTTGCCCTAGGCCAAGCACAAACATTCGGGTGCTCGCTATTCCCGTAGTTTGTCGAACTTCAACTCACATCAAAGTAGACGAGCACTGTGTCGGATCCCCGCAGCTCGCTCATCTTCCAATTTTGGCGAACATTCGGCAATGCCCGAATGTCTAATTCACTGTGTTTGTCATTCCGCAAGCACCAAGCCAAATTACTTGACTAGGTGTTCGGTATTTGGCGAATAGGAGGTGTTTGACAAACACCGCATATTTAAAGCCGCCTTTATGTTTGGGATCGTTGTCCTGGTAAAACTTAAAATTTGGTTTGTTGTTATGTATTAACCCGAAAGAAAATATGTTTTAAGGATATGCAAATATTGTTGGGCGTCCATGGTGAACTCGATGAATGCCAAGTCCCCTATTCCTCTGCTTGAGAAGCACCCCCAAATCATAACGGATAAATTACCAAATTTTACAGTCGGAATGATATTTCGGTTTTCCAACGATGTTAAAGGCTTGCGCCACACTCTAGTCGGTCCATCATTGTAGTACAACATCATTTTTGTCTCATTGCAGAATATGACGTCGCCCCAAAAGTCAACGGGTTGAGAAAGGTGCATCATAGCGAAGGAAAAACGCTTTTCGATGTTTAGTGCAAACAGCAGTGGTTTCTTTTGTGCAGCTTTTGATGAGAACTTATTTCGTAGGAAGAGCTGTCGTACTGTTTCATGGGAAACAGCGGCATCACAGTCTTCCTTGAGTTCCCTAGCAAGTGTTCTGGTCGAAATCCAGGGTATTTTTTACCAAGTTTCCTTATCATAAGGCGCTCTATACGTTTAGATATTTTTGGTTTTGAGCCACCTCCATACTTTGGCTCCAATCTATCCTCATTTTCAGCAATATTTATAACGTTATAGACTGTCTTTCGTGCTACACAGAACATTTCCGACAGTTCCTGCGCACTTTTACCTAATTGGTGATTATAGTATATCATCTGAACTAACTCAAAGGATAATATTTTGCCTGGCATTTTAAAACACAATATCTCACTTAATTATGCGTATTAGCCAAAAATTAATCACCAACTAATGATCAAATTCATAGAACTTAGCAATACAGACCACTTAGCAATACAGACGGTAAATTTACCGCATCGTTGCAGTAATGCAAAACAAAAACAGTTGTGTAAAGAGCTTCTTGACACTTCAAGAATTGTAATAATTGTTTTCGTTGTTCTTTTCGTTCTTTTTTGCATTGAAGTTGTACTTTTTTTGTATATATCGGTTGGAAATAATGTAAATAACTATAATTAAGAAAAAAAATTCATCTACATAAATAAAAAGTAGTATTTTATAATTACAAAGATCAAAAATTGATTTTTTTCCTTTGTGTAAACTCATTCTTGACAGACTGTATATTGAAGTTTTTTTTATTAACAAACGTAGTTAAGGCATTCCCAACTATTGTGCACGGATGTGTACTGCTATTGCCTAAAAAAGTATTCTTTGAGTAAAAAAAGTATTCTTTGAGTAAAAAAAGAAAATACTGAGCCAATATCAAATAAATATTAAAGCTGAATAATTTAAGATTTTGTTATGAAATTTAACGTTTCACTAAGATCAGAATGGTCAATCAGTTTGCGCAATTGTGTATGCTAAAAATAGTTTTTTTAAGTGAACATTTTCACTCACAACTTCCCACTAAGTATGATGGATTTTTCAGAATTCACCTGGTAGGAAATGGAGGAGGAAAAGCTGTATTCAGCACACGCATTGTTATTATTTGTACAAATGATCAATTGTTAGTCTCTATTGTCTAGTGCTGTTTTAATTGATTTCAAGCAACACTCTACAGCACGAACACAAAGAATTTTCTATAAATACCTTTACAGCATATTGCTTTCAATAAACCGAAATACCAAATTATTGTAAACATAACAAAAAACATTATGACAAATGCAATAAATATACTAGCAATCCATGGTAAGATCGGTTCTTCCATCAATTAGAAATATTCACTTATTACACTTCCACAACGAAAAAAATTAGAACTTTGATTGACACAAGATTCCGGTGTATAGTAAACTAAAACTGAAGTAGTCCAGTGATATTCGAGGAATAACTGAATGATTTAAATTGCGTACGAAATTTCTATCGGAGTGTTTGAGATTCGAAAGTGTTTAGCGATGTAAACAAACGTTTGGATTGGATAATGATTTGTTAGTTTTTTTTTCTATTTTATTGTTTATTTTCATCTTCTCTATTTATTTGCATGTAAAAGTAATTTAGCTAATTAATATTTGATTGAAACAAGATGTTGCTTATTGAATCGTAACTAGTGGTTGTAAAATTGAAAAAGTTATCAGTGCATGGAGTTAGCCATCAGTTATTTCATGAATTAATGATGACCTTCATGAAATTCTGCATGACAAATCAAGTTGAGGTTCTTTTTTGTTTGTTTTAATGTTATCTTTGCATGTTTATTTTTGGAATTTGATTTCATGTCAGAAATTTTTACTTTCGGATTACTCACCAGCAACGACTCGAGTTGTTCTCATTCTTCGATATCTTATAGCACGAAATAGTGAAGCACTAATAATAATACAAAGCACAAATATTGCAATTAATATCCAAAATGCAATTACCATAATTCCTATTTTTCGTCTATTTCGACCGTTTATAAAATTATTTGCGGTATATTAAACAACAGTTAAACCACACTTGAACAAATCAATGAACGAAATAATTTTACAATAACTTTATTTTTTACGAATCCCAGAATCACTCTCGAGAATACAAACTAGCTAGTTGAGTAAAAATTTTGCAGTGATTTTACTAAGAATTTCGATAGGTTCTACTAATCTAGACTTGCTTTTATCTAATCAAAACTATCATCAATATTCCCAAGTCGACAAATTGGATACATGCATATATACATAAGTATATTGCAAAAATTACAAAGAGGTAGCAAATTACTGGACGCTTTCAGTGTTGAAGTGTTGTGATTATAAATATATTTTATAATAATATTATTTTTATAATTTTTGATTATATAAAAATGTAAAAGGATTTAAAGCAAAAAACTGTTACAATTTTTTTAAACTGAGCTTGCAAAATCATAGTACTTTTTTTTCGATGGTTCTTACTACAGCTTGGTTTTTACTAATGTTCGAAGAACATTAGTATCAATCACTTTGGTCAAAAATTCATATTTCTATATATGTATATATATATATATATATATATATATATATATATATATATATATATATATATATATATATATATATATATATATAATCTAAAAATTTCAGTGAAAAAATCTCAGGAGCGCACCATCGCATTGAACTGAAATTCTCAGGATAAATTGGTGTATATGCAGAATAGTGCCAAAAAGTTAATAATCTTTAACCCTTTGGCGCCGGCAGCCATTTTAATGATATTTTAAATATATAAATAAAAAATATAAATAACTTTTGCAAAAACAAAGTTTATGGAATGAATTTAAAACGTGTTCTTAATGTGAATAGGATAATATTTGTGAAATTTTTAACCCTTCGTATGCGCTAGGCGCCGATTGGGAAAATTTGAAAATTTTTGAATTGCGATAACTTTTGATCATTATGAAACTTAAAAGACATATACACACCCGGACAAAATAATAGGTGTGAACCTCCAAAATGTGTAAAATGTAGAAAAAAAATTAGACAATATGTTCTGCAATCAAAAAACCACTGCGGCAAGTGAGTAGCACTCTTTTTGAATGAAATGGGGGAATCCCCGCAATAAAACTACTTCTGGGGAAAATATTGCGGGTTGTTTCTTTGTTCGGTATTCAAAATTCAGCTGGGCAATATAATAGGTGTGTGCTGGTAAAAATTTAAAGTGACTAAATTTAAATAGTTATATAGTTGCAGAAGGTGTGATTTTGAGGATCTTAAACTAAATCATTGTAATAATACTAGATCAACATTGTAATAATAATAGATGGGCCGTGGGAGAGAAGACTTGTTCGTCAGCCCCGAGAAGAGGGGAAAATCGACAAATTCATTGCTACATCAATTGGACGGTCTGAAAAATTTGTTACGAATGCTCTGAAACAGGAAAAATACATTGAAACTAGTGATGGGCGTTTCTGTTGTTTTCAGAAAACGAAAACGAACTGTTTTTTTCCAAAAACAACTGTTTTTTAAAACTTTTTGAAAACTGTTTTCACTCGAACAGCAGCAGATTGATACTGGGTGTTACCATTAGTGATGGGCGTTTCTGTTGTTTTAAGAAAACGACAAATATTTGAAAAAAAACAGGTTGAAAAAAACAGTTTGAAAAAAACAGTTTTTTTCAAACTGTTTTTTTTTCAAATAGTTTTCGTTTTCTTAAAACTACAGAAACGCCCATCACTAATGGTAACACCCAGTATCAATCTGCTGCTGTTCGAGTGAAAACAGTTTTCAAAAAGTTTTAAAAAACAGTTGTTTTTGGAAAAAAACAGTTCGTTTTCGTTTTCTGAAAACAACAGAAACGCCCATCACTAATTGAAACCCGTGGAGCACCTACAAAAACTTCACAAGTGACCGACAATCGTATAGTTACATTAGCTAATCGCAACCCGTTCAAATCATCCAGGACAATTGCCAGCGAAATTGGGAATTTGGTATCATCACGAACCGTTCGGCGGCGATTAGTAAGTGCAAGACTATCCGGTAGGATTGCCCGGAAAGTTCCGCTGCTTAGAACTGCAAATTTGAAGACGAGGAAAAACTTTGCGTTGATTCATAAAACCTGGTGCGGATCGCAGGGTGAAAAAAATATGGCGCAAAATCCTCTGGAGCGATGAAACAAAGATAAATTTGTTTGGTAATGATGCGGAAAGAAACGTTCGTCGACCGGAAGGCAAACAATTTAATGTTAGGCTTACAAAAAAAAGTTAAGCACGGAGGTGGCAGCATAATGGTATGGGACTGTTTTTCGTGGCAAAGTGTAGGCCCCATACATCGAATTGACGACATAATAAATAGATTCGTGTACTGGGATTTGTTGGATACGGTAATGCTGCCATATGCCGAGGGTAATATGCCGCTGTTGTGGACATTTCAGCAGAACAATGATCCTAAACATTCATCTCGATTGGTGAAAGCCTGGTTTGTAAGATTGTAAGAACATATGGTGGACGTCGTTGAGAGGTCAAGTCAATCCCCAGACCTCAATCCTATTGAGAACCTCAGAGGTGAACTTAAACGAAAAGTTTCAAAGACGGTTTGCCAAAACAAATCGCAGTTATGGGAGAATATTCAAAGAGTTTGGCACAATATTCCTGTAGAAACTTGTCAGACGTTGAAATCGTCTATGTCCGGAAGAATTGAAAAAGTCATCAAGAATAATGGCGGATATTCAGGGTATTAGATGCGTCCTAACGAATCCAGTATAAAAAGAGACCCTAACTATCGAAATTTCAATGTTTATTACTAACTTTGTTGGGCACACCTATTATTCTGGCCATATGAGAATAGGCGTATTTTATGAATTTACTAAATTTTAAGTTTTTTTTAAGAGTTTGTGAAGCCTTTTGTTTTTTGTTATGACGATGAAGTGTGTTTATGTTGAAAACTATCTTCATTTTTGAGGGATAATAAAGAAATATAAAAAAAATCAAGCTTATTTTAAAAAAAATTGTTCACAGCTATTATTTTGTCCAGATGTGTAGATATTACTAAGTTGTAGACTGGTGTAGTTTTTTATGAACGTGCTGGCAACCGTGCAGCTACGGCAGGCATTGAAAGTGAAAACGTTCGACTTTCCTGAAAAACTTTCGTCTATGACAAAGAAAATCAACTCATATAGAAATCTTATACTTTGTTTATAAAACCAAAGCAAACCTTTGGAAATTTCACATCGGACAAGAACGGTAAACGGTAAAAATGCTTTTTGCACTATGAATTCTGATTCAATCATCACATTTTCGTGAAATTCACACAGTACTTGAACCTTACTGTAAGCTATGTTTGGTAGAAATTTGGTTGAAAAATTCGGTTGGTGCTGCTAGCTATGGTAAATTTTGGTGTCTTGGGCTTTGAAAACTCGCTCAGGAAAATAAAGCTTTTTGCTCTATAGCTTCTAGTGCAGTCATGAAATCAAAACGAATTTCATATGATAAATGGAATTTACTATAGGCATTATTCAGAAGCAATCTGGTTAGAAAGCCATGATAGGGTTGCCAGCTATTGTTGGTTTTGTATTTATTTGCAATATCTTTTATAAGCGATTTTATCGTAAAATTTTTAAACAGTTATGATCTTGTAGTGACAATGAACAACAAATATTAAGTTTTAGAAAATTTGAAAACTTTTGCGACTGGGAACCCTAAATTTCTTTGTACCCCAATAGCTTCCAAAGCAGTCATCGGATCGAAACGAAGTTCGCAGTTTCAATGTGAGGTAGGTGTGATATATTGCTGGCTTTAATGCTGGCGAAGGGTTGCCAGCGCAAGGCGTTTTTTCGCTATTTTCGTATCAATAAATGCTTACATTAAGTATTCATATCGCGAACACTTACAATGAAAATAAGCTTTCAATATTTACATTTTTTAAGTTCTAGAAACCTTTCGGTCCCAAACATCTTTCGTTTTTTGATCACAAACATATTTCTATACCTGTAACTTTCGACGAAATCATGGGATAATATCGAGCTCGATAGAGTTATCTGATTTTGACGTGAAGCAATTGTGAGAGACTTTTAGTTGCAGTGCTGGTTAAGTATTGCAAGCACTAAGCATTTTTTTTTGTTTATGTTATGTTATCCTACTTTCAAAGTTTTGCAGTGTTTGGCTTTCCTAAATCTTGAAATTCCTGAAATCCTTTCCACCCTATGAGTTTAAATGCATTGTTAAGATCAAAGTGGTTTTGTTCTCGAAATAGGTTGGAGCACGTGTGGTAGAATATGTACTCAAAATCTGCACGATTCTTCTATTGTTCATCGAACATTAGCATTTCTAGCGGTTCAGGTGCGCTACTTCTTGTTAATAACCAGGTGGATAGTCTTATTCAAAATAAATAAACTATCTCAAATAGTATGTTTGAGTTTCTTTTAAACGCACTTAAAAAAATCAAATTATCTAATAAATCCCCTAACTGTGATGAAAATACTATAACTAAACATTCAGGGACTAATCAAGAATAAAAATAGTTTAGAATATACCCTGAATAATGGCAACTTCAACATAGCAATATTATCGGAAACTCTCATGACAAATGACCAAATGAATCAAAATCCGGTTAAAGGTTTCAATATTGTTTATAAAAGTAGATTAAGTAACAGAGGTGGAGGAGTATGTCTATTAATTAAGAAAGACTTACAATTTTACGAGCTCATAATTGATTTGCTACTAAAGGTAGTGGCGGTAAAGAACATAAACTTAAAGAAAATTTTTATTGGAATTGTTTTTGCGGGATGATTAAAATTGAACAACTTTTTATTAACATTAAAAATTTTAATCTACATTGAAAATTCTATTTTGACAAAGTGGTTTCGAAAGTATGCACTGCTTCTCATCAGACACCAGCACACAGTGCATACTTGACTGGCGTGACCACTTGCAGTTGGAAATCATTACATTTGTATTTATGCTAGTTGTGACAAATTTTAAAATTACCTTTACTAAGTACCTTTACTAAGTAAAATTATATCCATGGATATAAGTCGGAGATGTTAAAATTTGTCACAACTAGCATAAATACAAATGTAATGATTTCCAACTGCAAGTGGTCACGCCAGTCAAGTATGCACTGTGTGCTGGTGTCTGATGAGAAGCAGTGCATGCTTTCGAAACCACTTTGTCAAAATAGAATTTTCAATGTAGATTAAAATTTTTAATGTTAATAAAAAGTTGTTCAATTTTAATCATCCCGCAAAAACAATTCCAATTTGATTCTGCTTTCGGAGGCTGATTCCGCAAAAACGATCGAGTTTCCCGTTTCAATATGCTCGGCTTCGATAAGCTGTAGAAATTATATACGTTGTCTATGCTGATTTATAGACAAGAAGGGGACCGTGATCAAATTCAATTACCTTTACTAAGTAAAATTTTTATGTTTTATTTCTATTGCCCCCGGATTTAGATAATAGACTTTTCTTTGATGAAATTGATAAAATTGTCTCCCTACATTATCGAATTTTATTATTGGAGCGGATTTCAATGCCAGAAATAGGTGCTGGAGAGATAAAAACAATCAGAGAGGAAATAAGCTTCTCCAGTTATTACACTCTCATAAGTTAGTTTTCTTCAATAATAGAGGTAAGACTTTCGCATCGAGATCCAGGAAGTGGTTAGAGGCTCTTCTATACCAGGTATTACTTTCGGAAGTTATATGCCTAATAAAGCTAAATAGACGATCAGTCACAATAATATCAGCAGCAGTGGACACAGAAGTATGTATTATTTTTACATTCAGAGCAAAAAGAACCTCAAGTCGGAAGAAATCCGTGGTGCCAAAAAAGATCTTAAAGTTTATTCATGAAAGAAACTTTGGAGGTGACTGGACTGCTATTTCAACGGATATTAGGAGTATTGTAGTTCAAAATCAAATATTAAATCATAAACTATAACATTAAATTTCACTGGTTCTTTTATGAGCTTTTACCCTTCATTTGGCAGGTTTAAAGGTTGGAAAATTTGAAAATTGGTGTTATCAATTGTGAGTTTTGATTTGAAAAGAGGGATTTAATTTTAATTAAAGTAGTTTAAAGTGGAAAATGGATCGAGAAAATCAAATAAATATGTAAGTTCTTTGTTCCATAATGAAAATATTACAACTATATCTATATGTTACCAATAATTTACAGGAAAAAGAAGAAAAAAATGTTGGACACGAAAAAAAAACAATAGTCTCCATTGATGCGTGGCGAAGCTATTTAGAAGATTGGAGAGGCCGGAAGAATAACTTGCATGCACTTTAGAAGATGGCGAAAGTGGATTATATTAACCAAAAATGATATGTGGTTTCGTATTCGAAACTCAACAAAAAAAATTAGGTAAATTTAATGAAGGATATTCAAACCTGGAGTGAAACGGGAAACAATTTTGCTGCATTTACTCAATTGTTTTGTTGATCCATCGCATGTTAACTGTTAGTATAAACTTAAATATGACCATCTAAAAATATTTCATCATACATTAGAAAAGCTTCAACACGAGAAAACAGGTTGTTCCCCATCAACATGGCTGTAACATTTAGAACTTAACGATATCTTGGGTAATTTTGATTCAAACGAAATTGAGGAATCAATGCAAAATCTACTGGTTCATTGGATATTACAGCTTTATTTTAATATTATAATCATTATAGTTTTTTCTTTCGAATTCGAAACTGGTACGACATATTTAATCGATTGGGTTAGGTACATTATCCCATATTACAATACCCCGTTTACAAAATCCCGATTGCATAGCCCCGTGTTACAGAATCATGAATTACAGCATCCCGTGAAACAAAATCAGGCATATACATATTCCCAATTAAAAATCCTGTAGTTTTCCATAATATAGAGCCAGACGCGGTGCCTAGTCTGAATCTATATTATACAAAACTACGGGATTTTTAATTCAGTTTCTCGTCTGGAAGGTAAGGTAAGTTGTTCAAATCATGTTCGTCTCTCATGACATTTAAATAAATAATGGTATTATAATAATCTTGTAATGCTCTTCTATTCAACAATGGTAAGTAGGTTTCGGGTTGGGTGTATTATTCCGAAGTGCTGCGGATATCAGATTTCTTTCGTCCGTGCGTAAGGCTAGGTAAGGAGCTGTCTGGATCGGCTCTATATTTTATTGAAATCGTAATGAAAAATAAAGAAAAACAAATATGCAGTTCCAACGATCATGCGCATATTATTCACCATCCACTAGTGATGGGCATTTCTGTTGTTTTCAGAAAACGAAAACGAACTGTTTTTTTTCCAAAAATAACTGTTTTTTCAACCTTTTTGAAAACTTTTTTCACTCGACCAGCAGCAAATTGATACTGGGTGTTACAGTTAGTGATTGGCATTTCTGTTGTTTTCAGAAAACGGAAGCTATTTGAAAAAAAGCAGTTTGCAAAAAAAAGTTGGAAAAAAACAGTTTTTTTCAAACTGCTTTTTTTCAAATAGCTTCCGTTTTCTGAAAACAACAGAAATGCCAATCACTAATTGTAACACCCAGTATCAATCTGCTGCTGGTCGAGTGAAAAAAGTTTTCAAAAAGTTTTAAAAAACAGTTATTTTTGGAAAAAAACAGTTCGTTTTCGTTTTCTGAAAACAACAGAAACGCCCATCACTATCATCCACGGCAAATTTGCAAATGTTGTTGTAACCCTTTTTGTGATGCATGAGATGTAAGATCAAGGCAGCGTTCTCACAATTTTTTATCGAACTGTACAGAATAGCAAGCGAGTTGGAAATAATTTTTAAGTCCGAAAGAATTATTTGGGATATCGATAAGGTTTTTTGATATCCATCAGTTACAAATGAATATTTTCAGAAGCGCAATACAAAGAGAGCCGTTTTTATTTTAGACAAATCATTTGACTTCAAGTGCAAAGTGGATGTACCGAACGGCAACACCGTTCGATGGAACGACAACGACGACGACGATGGCGGACGTGACAAGATGATCAGTCAGTCTCGAACAAGTCCCCGATGAGACTGGAAAGTCCCCAATTAGGTCCGGACCGAGCGAGCGATGGCGCGAGCGAGCAACTTGGTGCAAGGCGCGATTCTATAGAGCGGTGCTAATGTGCAATATAAGTGCAATGTAAGTGCAATGTAGTTACGAACAAATAGTGCAATAAAGGCGCGGCGGTAAACCGCCTATGAAGTGTTTTATTTTCCCTCTGCCGAGTGCGCACGAATGTGCCACCTTCGGCTTTAATCTATACATTTGGTCCGTCGAGCCGGATCCAGCGCCTTTGTGAAAACCCATTACAAAAGCCCCATCTAAGAACAAAAACCCCCAATTCGGTGCATAGGTGCAAGAGTGTGTGCTAGGGCAAAGTGCGAGCTAGGACAAGTGCAAGTTAAGTGCAAATCGCGTGTGCAAAAGTGCAAATTGAAAGACAATTGAATATGGCGTCAGAAAATGCCAGAAAGATCCGTTGCTTGATCATTAAAATGGGGTGAGTACCATGAAAATCAATATGTGCAAGTGAAAACGACGAGTTGAAAAAACCTATAATATTAATATGTGCAAGCGCAGCGATTCACAATTGAAAAGAGCTATGTTAGTGCAAGAAATTCAAATAGAGCAGGAATATTCATGTGCAATGCTAAACATCCATACGAATGCCATAAACCGCCGCTAAAATACACAAATACACGCTCAAATTCTCGTATTGCGTCACTTAGCAACGAGAAAATTACTGCTAATCCAAGCAACAGTCGATGCGACGCCGAAATTCCATCGAAATGCGAGCGTTGATGTGTGCGCCAGATACAGAGCAATGAAATGTGCATGAGAAAAACGTTGTATGTAAGAGCAAGAACAAATGGCTTGGTATAATTCCATAGCTGCACAAATACTACGAGCGATGTATGTGCCTGAGAGCTGATCGGAACAAAATCCCGCCAGCGCGCACAAGTTACATGGACGCATGTATGCTGGCTGTGAAGGCGGATACCCGCAAAGAAGAATGTCCGAGAGACATGATGCCTGGCTGAGGCGATTAACTGTGCGCTGTGATTGACGCGTAGATGAAGTGATGAGCATGTGCGACGATACGAACGATTCAAGATCCAATGTGCGTGATCGAATCGACTGACGGAGCAAGGCAAGGTGCAGGTAATATCCAATGTGCGGATATAGGAGCAAGGGCAAGTGTCGATGTGTGGGGTCCAATGTGCGGACCGGTGCAGAGCGAAGGCGGAAGACAAGAGCTAGAGCGTGGACGGTTGAAGCGGGCGTAGAGCAATGTATATGTGCGGGCATAGACGCGAGCGTGGACGTTATATGAGCGATGAATATGTATTAATGAGCGCGCGGGCATAGAATTTTCGTGATGAAAACGTGCGTAATGGGCATAGCGAGCATAGAGCGTTGTATGTGTGTGCATGGAGAGGTGCGAAATAGAGCATGGGCTATGATGCGCGAGTAAATATATAGAGCAAGAGGTGCATGAGAATTTAAGATATAGAGCATGGGCTAAGAATGTTGTGCATGCGTGAGAATGTATGTGTGAATCCAGGCCTGGATATAATGTGCAAGAATGTAGGTAAAAGGGTGCATGGTAAATAAGAAATCGGTTAAAGGAATTCCTATAAAAGGTGCGTAGCATGGAATGAATGCTATTGTTTTGAGAATTAACAAACGGTTACGATCGGGAATTGAAAAGCGAAAAAAAAAGTAGATTGTGGTAAATTGGAAAAGATTTTAATTTGAATACGATGTCCGAAGCAGAACGTAATACTTATGCTGCAAGCATAACGCGAGCGCGAACGTTTGCGTTGAGCGAAGGTGCGAGAGCTGTGTCGGCGGTAAACGTAAAGGCGCGATTGCAAACTCTCGAAGGGGCTTGGGCGAAGTTTGAGAAGGCGCATCATGCGCTCGGGCGTAAGGCAGGGCGCGATGTTGAGAGCGAGGCGGCGGTGTATGAGCGGGTAGAGATGGAATATTTGGAGGCAAAGACGGCGCTAATGTCATGTGCGGAGCAAGGTGAGACGGAGCTGGGCGAAATGGTGCAAGGAGCGACGGCGCAAGAGAGCAATGTGCAAATCGAGATAAGAGAGCGCGGGCAAATGACAAATACATGGAGCACGTTTGCGGGTGAATTTCGAGAGTGGAGCGCGTTCCGATACAAATTCCGATCGGCGGTGCACGAAAACATGAACATTAAGCCAGTATTCAAGCTGCAATATTTATTGGCATCAGTGAAAGGAGCAAGACAAGCCCAACGGTTTGCGAGTTGTGCAATTTCTTGGAAAAACGAGCAAGGGCGTTGGCGCATGCATCAATGGAAATGTCAAATGAGCAAATATAAACGGTGCGATGGCGATCACCCGCTGTATAGGTGTGATCAATTTCTGCGAATGAATATAGGAGATAGGCGCACGTTCGTGGTAGATAACATGTTGTGCTTCAACTGTTTGAAGTCGGGGCACAGTGCAGATAAGTGCTATGGGGGCCCATGTTTGAATTGCCCGGGCAGGATGCACAATAGTGTGGTGTGTCCGGTGAGGTCACAAAGGGAAAGCGGAGCAATGCGAAAACATGTAGAAGGCCAAGGTGCGGGGCCTAGTGCTAAATAACTGAAACCTGAGTGCGATAATGTGCAAATGAGCGGGAGAATAGTGCGAAACAATTGGGGCAGTGTGAGTGCGCGACATAAAAACAATGATAAGCAAAGGGTGCTAAGACACGGGCAAAGAAAGAGCAGTGCGTTTCTAACATTAAAAGACAATAGGTGCGTGGTGCGTAACAAATTAGAAGACAAAATTAAAGTGCGTAAAGAGCTGAGAGCGAGAAAGAATGAAGTGCAAAGAGCAAGACGGAGCAAATTTGAGCAGAGCAAAGAGCGTTTGGTGCGAGGACGGTGCAAGGGCAATGTGCGGTGCAAAGAGCGTGCGGTGCAGAGACAGTGCGGGGGCGGTGTGAAGAGCAAAGTGCGTCTAGAGGTGCAAGACAAAACTACTAGTGCGAAGTACGAAAATAAGGGCAGAATAATAAAAACTGTGCGGAAGAATGAGCGATTTGGTAATAAATGTGAATACGGTAGTGCGCGACAAATTATGAGAAGACCATTAGAGCAAAAAGGTGCAGAAAATAAAGTGCAAGACTATGTGCGAAAAAGTGCGGATAACGAGATAGTGCGTAAAAACTGCAAAATAAAAGGGCTAAGTGCGGAATGTGTGGCGAGAATGTGCGGACAGAAAAATATTGAAAGTGCGGGGGCAAGGCGGTTGTGCGAAAATAACGAAAAAGAGACAAATGGTGCGAGGTGCGTTTCGGTGCTAGCGACGGCAATGGTGCATTTAAAAATAAACAATAAAGAGATCGGGCCGATAAGAGCGTTGTGCGATTCGGGATCGCAGATAAATATGATTTCAAGTAAATGCGTGAAAAGACATGAGCTAAAGACAGAAAGTGATGAAGTTGAAATTTGTGCGGTGACGGGTGAGCGAACAATTTTAAAACGAAAAATAATGGCCTCGATAAAGCCGTGGTTTGGTACGCGCGATCAAATATGGTGTAGCCTGCTAGTAGCGCAGGAAGGATGGCTGATTGTGACGCCATCACAGAAAATCGAGTATGATGTGAATAAAGATGAGCTTGACATGCCGATGGCCGATCCAAGTTATGGGGTACCAGGTGAGGTTGAAATATTATTAGGAGCAAATATATGGGCAAGAATGATAAGAGCCAAGATTATACGAGGGCCAAGTGGTGCGGTGCTACAACAAACGGTGCTTGGATATGTATTGATGGGAGCGGTGCCAACCAAGGGTTTAGTAGGAGCAAAAATGTGTGCGATGGTGCAGCAACGGAGCTTAGATGAGCTGGTTAGAAAATTTTGGGAGCAAGAAGAAGTGCAAATCAAAAGAGCGAGAACTAAAGAAGAAGAGCAAGTTGAAGAGCTATTCATAAAGACACATCAGCGCGATGAGCATGGGCGATATACAATAACGATACCAATTAAGCCAGATATCAAGACCATTGGTGACTCGAGAAAAATAGCGTTGCGCAGATATATGGTGCTAGAGCGAAAATTAGAGCGAGTGCCAGAGCTAAGAGAGCGATATATTGAGTTTATGCGAGAATATGAGCGACTAGGCCATATGATGAGAGCAAATAAAGAGCCAGTGCAAGGAGCAATGACATACTATATTCCACATCATTGTGTCACCAAGAAATTTCGAGTGGTCTTTGATGCATCGTGCAAGACAGATTTGGGCATCTCGTTTAATGATGTTCAGATGGTAGGAGAAAAACTACAGCGCGATGTTGCAGATGTACTAATGAGATTTAGAATGCGAAAAATAGCAGTGAGTGCTGATATCAAGATGATGTTTCGACAAGTGAAGGTCAATCCTCGACAATGGGATTGCCAAAGAATATTCTGGCGAGAGCATAAGAGCGAGCAGTTGTGCGAATATTGGGTGAAAGTAATAACATATGGAATGGCCTCGTCAGCCCATAGTGCAGTGAGAGCGATGGTGCAATGTGCAAAAGAGAGCGAACAAGAACATCCAAGAGCTGCGAGAGCAATATTAAACGACTTTTATATGGACGATTGTCTAATTGGTGCAAGTAATGAGCAAGAAGCGATCAATCTGAGCAAGGGCATTGATGGTATACTACGAAGTGCAGGATTCGAGCTAGCAAAATGGGCGTCAAACAGTAAACGTGTAGTGCGGAGCATGGGCAATGTAAGAGCAGAGCATGAGAAGAGCGAGGAGCAAATGGTGCAGAGCAAGAGCAGAGAGAACGAAGAATCGACGGAGCTATGCAACGATATAGAAACAAAGGTGCTAGGGCTAAGATGGATAATGGAGCGAGATGTGCTAGTATTCCGCGTGTGCAAGAGCGATGACACGATGTTAATCACGAAAAGGCATGTATTGAGTCAAGTAGCGAAATTATATGACCCGAATGGCTTGTTGGGGCCAATTATAGTGCGTGCAAAGATATTAATTCAAAGCATATGGAAGCAAAAGTTGAATTGGGATGAAGAATTACCAAAAGAAACACAAGATGAATGGTGGCAACTTCGAGACGCGCTGCCAATAGTGGAAAGAATTCAGTTTCCAAGGTGGCTCGGAATGAGCAAAAGTCACAAGATACAGTTGCATGGGTTTGCTGATGCGTCGACGAAAGCATATGGTGGTGCAATTTATATTCGAGCAGAAAATGAGCAAGGAGCAATTTCAACAGTGCTAGTAATATCGAGATCACGCGTAGCGCCAATTAAAACAACCACGATACCACGACTTGAGCTGAGCGCAGCAGAGCTACTGAGCAAAGTGCGACAAGAGCTAGAGTGCGAATTCGAGAAATACTTCCTATGGTGCGATTCGATGGTGGTGCTGCACTGGATGAAGAAGCCACCAGGTGTGTTGAAGCAATATGTGGCAAATAGAGTAGCGACAATACAAAGTAATACTGAGATAAGAGCATGGGCGCATATAAGATCATCTGATAATCCAGCTGATTTATTGAGCAGAGGAGCAAAACCAAGTGAGCTAGAAAACAATGAGCTATGGTTGAAAGGGCCGAAATGGCTTAGGAAAGCAGAAGCTGAATGGCCAAAATCTTTGATGAGCAGTGCGAATACAGAGCAAGTTATGAGCGAGTGCAAAGATATCAAGAATGTGCAAAGTTGTATGATGGTGCAAATAAACGTAGAAGCGGCGTCAATATTAGAAAGAGTGAGCAACCTGTGCAGAGCAATTAACATAACAGCGTACGTATTGCGATACATACGAAATATACGAAAAAAGGAGCATGAATATAGGCAAAATGTGCTGCCAACGAGCGAAGAAAAGATAGAAGCGCGAAATTTCTGGGTGCGACAAGTGCAAATGAGCTATTACCGAATTGAGCTAGACCACGTGAGAGCAAAGAGACAAACCTTCCCGAGCAAGAGCAAGATAGCAGCGTTAAAGCCAATTATGAGCAATGATCATTTACTGCGCGTGGGGGGAAGGATCGGCAGAGCCGAGTGCAGCTACGATATGCGACACCCTATTATTATACCACCTCAGTCGAGATTGGCGCATTTATTGATGTCAGAAGCGCATCAGAAAACTAAGCATGGTGGTGTGCAGCTTATGATGCAATATATACGACAAGAATATTGGATACCAGGGCTGAGAAGAGCATTGCGGCGAATAGTGCATAATTGTGTGACATGTGCGAGATTAGATGTGCGGATGAGCGAGCAATTAATGGGCGATCTTCCTGAAGAACGAGTGCGGCCAGCAAGTCCATTTTTACACACGGGCGTGGACTTTGCGGGTCCAATCACGACAATAGCGAGACAGGGCAGAGCAGGGCGCCAAGTTGAAACCAAGAGCTATGTAGCAGTATTCGTGTGCTTATCGACAAGAGCGGTGCATTTGGACGTAGTGACGAGCTTAGAAGCGGATGCATTTGTGGCATGCTTCCGGCGATCTATGGGAAGAAGAGGTTGATGTGCGAAACTATAGAGCAATTGAGCAATGTTACGAGCGATGTTATGGGCAAGTAGAGCTGTGCGGTGGTTTTATGAGCAAATTGAGCGGTGCGAGCTACGATGTGCGAAGTGCAAGAAGAGCGAATTGAGCGGTGCGAGCTACGAGGTGCGAGGTGCAAATTTAGCAAATGGAGCGGTGCGAGCTACGAGGTGCGAGGTGCAAATTGAGCAAATTGAGCGGTGCGAGCTGCGAGGTGCGAGGTGCAAATTGAGCAAATTGAGCTGTGCGAGCTACGAGGTGCGAGGTGCAAATTGAGCAAATTGAGCTGTGCGAGCTACGAGGTGCGAGGTGCAAATTGAGCAAATTGAGCAAATTGAGCAGTGTGATCTACGATGTGCAAATAGAGCGAATTGAGCAGTGCGATTTACGATGAGCAATGTTATGAGCAAATTGAGCAGTGCGATCTACGATGTGCGAATTGGGCGAATAGAGGGATGCGAGCTGTGTGAGCTTCGAGGTGCGGATAGAGAACAGAGCTGTGCGAATTACTATGTGCGAGCTACAACAAGAGCAGTGCTAATCACAAGGTGCAAGTGCGAGATGAGTATAGTGAGCAAGGGCAAGCAGCGCGTACGAAGAGCAAATGAATACGAGACCAGCCTGTTCGTGCTTTTTGGGGAGTGTACCGAACGGCAACACCGTTCGATGGAACGACAACGACGACGACGATGGCGGACGTGACAAGATGATCAGTCAGTCTCGAACAAGTCCCCGATGAGACTGGAAAGTCCCCAATTAGGTCCGGACCGAGCGAGCGATGGCGCGAGCGAGCAACTTGGTGCAAGGCGCGATTCTATAGAGCGGTGCTAATGTGCAATATAAGTGCAATGTAAGTGCAATGTAGTTACGAACAAATAGTGCAATAAAGGCGCGGCGGTAAACCGCCTATGAAGTGTTTTATTTTCCCTCTGCCGAGTGCGCACGAATGTGCCACCTTCGGCTTTAATCTATACAGTGGACAACTTGGTGCTGAATACAAGTTTCTCTCAAGACGATCTAGCCACTTGTCTTAGACTTGATTGTTTTGAGTCGGAAATAACTCCCAAGTCAAAATATTGCTATACACACTATTAAAAGTTTAGAGCGCTAAATCTGTTTATGTGTAGGGATGAGTTGATACAAAAAAATGGAATGTCTTCTTAGTAGGAAATGGGAGCATAAAACAAATGAACAATACAGAATCCAAAACTTTACTTTAATACTGCAGTTATTTTGGATCCATTGTAGCTTCCATTCCTACCCATTTTTGAAGTAAAGAGTGAAGACCAAGTGGTCGGCACAACTTGGAAACCCCTGCCCAACACTGCTGCGGCTAAAATATTTTGACTCGTAGTGCCCCCATTCTTTAAGCGTGACAGTAGCGGAAAAGATGAAGCAGGAAATTCAACGCAGCCGGACGAGTCGTGGATAAGGTACTTGCCAGAGTAGAGAGCTGCCGATCGAAACGTACAGAGCCAAATGAGCAGAGAGCTGCAAATCATCGAACTGTGTTCGCCATGTCAGCAAATGTGATTTTATTCATTGCCGACCACTAGACCAGGCAGCTTTAAACAAGGATCAACTTTGCTATCGCCGTGTAGATCCATTGTGCTAGAGTAGGACTGAGGTCTCATGTTTAATCCACCATCCTCTTGCTGGTGTAATTTTGGTTGTTTGCCCTATTTTCGAGGAATCTTGTATTTACTCACGCAGAGAATTAGATCGCAGTTGAATTATTTTATTTTATTTTATTTCTTAACCAAGCAAGGTACAAGTAACGTAAACAGTAAAAAAAACAAAATTGGAAATTACGAGTACATAGAAATAAAACGAAAAATTAAATAAAATAATTAACAAGATAAATCAATAACAAATTAATAAATAACAAATAAATAAATAAAACATTGAACATATAGCTTAGGATAAAGGGTTGCGGATGGCTTTGAAAAGGGAGGATTTAAAGGATAATTTTGAGACTGTTGGAGAATACAGATTACTTATGCTATTGAATATCCTGCAGCATCTATTTATCGGCTCATTAGCTGCGTAAGTAGTGGAGTGTGGATATTCCTTAAGTAAACGAGAGGACCTGGTGTTTCTTACAGGGTTATTCAAAACTATTTTGCTATTCAGGAATTCAACTTTGATGACGCCTCTAATGACGTCGAATGTGAAGCAGGCCGAAAGCATCTTTCTTCTAGATGCAAGTGTTAATAAGTTTAGATGACCCAGTCGAAACTCATAAGGAGGAAGGGTATTAAAATCGTAAGGGCTGTATAGTTCTCTCAATGCGAAAAGTAAGAATTGCTTTTGTATGGACTCGAGTCTGCTACTGTGGGTTTCAAAAGCCGGATTCCAGCAAATGGAAGCATATTCGAGAATGGGGCGTACTAGGGAGATGTATAAGGATCGTGTGACCCACAGGTTACGAAATTCCTTGGCACGTCTTTTGATGAAGCCTAGCTGTTTGTTTGCCCGGGAAAGTATTTTATCATAATGCAAGGTGAAGCGGAGTCGCTCATCCAAGACAACACCAAGGTCGACAACGTTATCAACTCGAGCTAACAAATTATTCCCGAGGAAGTATGTGTTATGTGAGACGGTGCATTTTCGGGAGAAACTTATAACTTGGCACTTAGCAATGTTGAGAGAGAGCTTGTTTTCATTGCACCAATAATCAAGTGAATCAAGTTTGGACTGGAGAAAGAGTGCATCGGATTTAGATTTAATGATATGATAGACTTTGAGATCGTCGGCATAAAGTAGATGAGGTATATTTGATAGGATGTCAGATAGGTCAGAAATAAATATATTAAAGAGAAGTGGGCCAAGATGGCTACCTTGTGGTACACCAGAGGTAGCAGAAATATTTTTCGATAAAAGTCCTTGAAATTTTACCAGCTGAGTTCGATTTCCAAGATAAGAAGTCAGCCAGCTAAGCAAAGACCCACCAAGTCCGAATTTCAGTAGCTTTAGAATTAAGGTAGGGTGGTCAACTCTGTCAAAAGCTTTACTAAAGTCTGTATAGACTGCGTCAATTTGGTATCCTTTCTCCATTTTACACAGGACGTCTGAGATTAGGACTGTCAAATTTGTGGTAGTTGAGCGACCTTTTCTAAAACCATGTTGTTGCTCGTTCAGTCGGGAGTCAACAAGTGGAGAAAGTTTATCGTAGACAATCTTTTCAAAAAGTTTCGGAATAGAAGATAAGATGGCAATACCTCTATAATTTCCGATACAGCGTCTATCACCATTTTTGAAGATGGGTGTGACGTATGAAAGTTTCCAACAGGATGGGAAAACTCCAGACGAAAGTGATCTGTTGAAAAAAATATGAAAGGGAGTTATAAGCTGCTCTACACATTTGCACAAGAAAGTTGGAGGAAGAAGATCTGGCCCTGGACCTTTGTTGCAGTCGAGTTCCGAAATAGCTTTACGTATTTCGTCACGTGTAATTTCTAAGTGACTGATAAAAGCTGTAGGATTAGAATGGGACGAAGGAAGATGTGAGTTTGATGAGTCAGTAGCAATAAAAATATTCTGGAAATTATCTGCGAATAAATCACAAATCACATTAGGAGAGGAAGAAGTGATATCATTAAAGAACATCGATGATGGATAACCAGTAGTTTTCCGCTTCACATTTACAAAATCATAAAATTTTTTCGGGTCGCGGATTATATTTTCGCCGGTAGTCTTAATGTAGTTGTCATAAGCCTCGTGGGACTTCGTTAAAAACTGCTTAGCAATTTCGTTATATTCTTCCTGAATAGCCGAACTAACGTCAATATTATTTTTAATTCGCTTATAAAGCTTGTTCCTACGATTCCGTAAATGCCTAAGGTCCCTATCAAGCCATGGTTCAGAGAGTTTATTCTTTTTCTTTATCTTTGGTACATATCTCTCAACGGCGTCAAATATTTTATTGTAAAAAGTAGAAATGGCTTCCTCAAGGTCTAAAGTTGAAAGAATATTCGTCCAATCTATAGAGTCAAGAAAATGGTGAATGCTTTCATAATTAGCATTACGAAAGTCATATACAATTGAATTATTGTACGTTCTTAAGTAAGTAGAATCAGGAGTGGCAAGTTCAACTGAGAGTGCTGAATGGTGCGAACTATTACAAAAAAGATGCTCTATGTCATTAGTTGGACTTACCACTACCTCGTCATAAGCGTTAGTGAACACAAGATCTAACCAATTACCGTTTTGGTTGGGAGCCGGACAAACTTGCTGCAAATCATTGCCATAGAAGGTACTCATAAGGTTAAAGTCGTTGCGATCTGAAAGGTTTACAGGGAGCAGGTAAGTGTCATTTTCATCGGGAATGAAATATAGATTGGGGCGATTGAAATCTCCCAGGAATATAACTTTGTCCTTTTCGTTTAGGGATGATACGAAGGAAGATACAGATTCGCATAAATGGTCGTATACCGATTCGTCGGATCTGGGTGGAATATAAACTACACCAATGTAAATCGATGTATTATTCAAAGAGATTTGAACAATTAAGTGCTGGAACATTACGTTTGGTGTGGTATCGATGCGTTTGCTTGAAAATTTGTTGCTCACAGCAATTAAGACACCACCTCCTCGCGTTTGGCCTGTAGAGCAGTAGTCGCGATCATCTCTGTAAATGGTCCAGCTACTGTCAAGAATTTCCTCGTTTGTATGTGAGTCATTAAGCCAAGTTTCAGTGAAGGCAAATAAATTAAAATGGCATGATTTGGCGTCAAGAAAAAGTTTAGATAGTTTACCTCTCATACCACCACAATTGTGGTAAAACAGTTTGAGGTTTGTGTGTGTTTTGTTAGGAAAAATTCCTAACAGATTGGTCTGGTCTTTGAGGAGATGCAGAAGTCGCCAAGTTATCATTCGATATTGAAGTTCCCGTTGCCGCAGTGGATGCAAGATTTGCAGTCCCTTTGTTATGGTTTCTCAATGGGCCTATATTCGCCGCGCTGTTACAAGCTTTTAGAGAAGAGGAAAAGGAAATACTAGAATCAAGTGATTTCAGCCTCTTGGTACGGTTAGAAGTAACATTGAACGGACCGCTAAAGAGGCGGTCTCGTGAAGTTGTGGGAGGCAGACGATCAGTATCTTTGAGAAGAAGAGGTTTAGGAGAAGATAAGGAGTAAGGTTTGTGGTTGAAGGGGATATCGCAGGTAGGGACATTTGGATATATACATTTTTTCTTTACAATATTCTTTTTTTTCTTACTGCTAATTTTGTTGCTAACTTTCTTCCAAGGGCTGAACGTGATTCCTTTCCAGTCGAACCTGTCGCTATTTCCATTGAGATCGATAAAGAGCCAGGCATATTTAGTTGGTATAAAAACCTTGTACCGCTTAGGTGATCTACATTTGCGCTGGGGTAGTTGTTCGATATTGTAATCGGTGATGCAGAAATCAGCTTCAAGAAGTCTTCCCAGCCATCCATCATCAGCATTGTGAGGAACTTTATTTACGTAGAATGCCATTCGGTTTACTTTGATAGGCAGTTTGGAGCATGCTTTCTCAACATGATTGTTCGTGTTAGCTGTCTTAAGTTTTTGTAGGCGAGTGGCCCAGTCGTGCTTGGACCAAAAGGTACCGAATTTGTAGATCGATGCGGCTTCGGGGTCTGAGGGCAAACGTAAACTAGAGCATGGAGCTGTTGGTGCAGTGCTGTTTATCAACTCTTTTATAGGTGAAGAAGCCTTGTCCTGCGTGTATATCTTCTTACAGCTTGTTGAGATGCTTGACGAAATGTTATGATCTACCATCAGCAGTTCCTGGTGTAGTGACTGCTCGTTCAACGCAATATGTTTGATATTATCATCGATCAGGGTCTGCTGGGCGCCCCTCAAACTTTCGAGTTGGCTGCTCAATTCTTCAAACTTTAATTGTTGTGCAGAGAACGCATCTGTTATCGAATCAATAAGTGGTTTCATCATACTCGTCATTTTTAACTCTATATTTTCTAGTATATCGGTGCTGCTAGCTTGGGAACTGTTACTTGATTTTCTGGCGGATGAGAATAGTGCAGCAATGGATTCCATTTTGTCCGCTAACTTATCAATTTTTTCATCCAACGTGTCGAAAGACTTCGCGACGTTTATGTTATTGCTGTTGTTGTTGTTTGACGCGGAAATTGCTGACGTAAAACCATCAAAATGTTGTGTTAGTTCGATTAGAATTTCCTCATTTGCTTTTGACTGGGCTTGCTGTTTGGAAATCAAATGATCCTTTTCAGCATTCAACGTTCCAATAAAGCTGATTAGGCTATCATACATACTCTTCATGAGTCGCTCGACATTTTGGCAGTCTGTACATATGAAATGATTGTCTAAATAGGGATGATACCAATCCCTTGGAGCGCCCATGCAAGCGCCATGCAATTTTCTGTTGCAGAAAGCTTTGCAAGTCACAAATTTTAACGTGTTATCAAAAGCAAAGCAGTTATCTAGGCTGCACTTGAAATTCATTGTTTTGTAGCGTATGCTGATTTGGTCAAAAAAGCGCCCAAAGATATGCAATTCTTGTTGAAAATTCGATTCAGAAAAAACGGGTAACACCTGGGATCGATCTGTGGGATACTGGCGTGGAAGTCCGTTGATGGAACTGCAGAGCCACGAGTGTTTAGTTATCGATTGTCCAAAATACAAACTAAATTAGATCAATTGTCGTCGTCAGTTCAAGTAAAAATAATTTCGTTCTTGTTGAAAATTCGATTCAGAAAAAACGGGTAACTGGGATCGATCTGTGGGATACTGACGTGGAAGTCCGTTGATGAAGCTGCAGAGCCACGAGTGTTTAGTTATCGATTGTCCAAAATACAAACTAAATTAGATCAATTGTCGTCGTCAGTTCAAGTAAAAATAATTTCGTTCTTTGTAGCTGCTTCGGAGTTATTATTTTTGGACAATATTTATTGACTTTGTTGATTGAATGAATTCTTACGTAGATTTTGAAGAAAAAAAATGATGAAGAAAAAAATTGATGCCCAATGATGCCAATTTAGCTATTTTGTAGCTAGATTTAGCTACAAAAAGAACCTGTTTAGCTACACAATTTTTCATTTAGCTATTGGCTACAAATTTAGCTACTAATTTATAGATTATAAATAATCTAAATTTTTGCTTTAATTGCATTAATTTTCACTAGTTTATTGATATTTAAAACACTCAGTGCTTGAAAACAATGTCCTCAAATTCTAAGGTAAACGCTAATGTTTTAGGTAGATACAATAGCAGTTGCTTTCAATTTTCTCGGTAAGCTTCATCATACAAACATACTAGCCTCTGCTGTTCAAAATATCGCAAATTTGTGCATTATATTATCAGACGAGGCAAATTTTTTATCCCGATGAGTTGGCAAAGTACAAAGCAAGTTGATCTCTGTAAAGGCGGCAATTTTAAGAAACTTCAACATACATACACATATATCCTTCAAAGTCAACTCATTGAAATATAGGCGGTTCACTGCCAAAATGTTGCTAAAATCTAATGCAATAAATGGTGCAATGATGTGAATTTACGATATCACTTTCTACTATCGTTCTTACACCAAATCATTTCGACCAAATGGTTATCTTTCTCAACATCAATATATATTTCTTGCTGCTTATAGAGCAATAATAACCTTCCACTAACAGTATTTTTTCTTTCGTTCGGTGCAAAGAAATACCGAGAGTTTTAGCTCATTAGCAATAAATTAAAATAGGTAAGACAAACGAAATGTTTAATATAGAATACACCTTATCTGCCTAAATTTGAAGACAAGACACGGAATTCGTACAAAACCCTACAAGAAATTAGAAATCGTCCTCAGTAGTGAAACCACTCGTTTTCTAGCAGTGAGATATTTTCGACGTGTTTTTGATTAATATAAAAATATAAATTTGTGAGAACAATAATACAAAGTTTGATCCGGGAGCTGTGCAATAACATCGGTTTTCAAAAATTGTTTTTAACCTGAACAAGGACTTCGCACAAAAACGTAAGTGAACACAGAAATAGTGTTTAGTAGTGACAGTAAGATATTTTGAACGTGATTTCGATTAATATAAAAACATAAATTTGTGAGAAAAATAATATAAAATTTGATCTTGGGCGATAGCTTGGTTTTAAAAACATTGCTTTTATCTCTGTTGGGTTTTGGTTCAATAAGAAATATGTCCGACGCGCCAAGCACGAGTTCTTCAAAAAAGGAATACAAACAAAAATTTCGTAGTGAGTGGAAAAGTGATAAAAATTTAAAAGAGTGGCTTCAGGCAGTCGATGGGAAAGCCTATTACCGCTTTTGCAAAGTGGTTTTAGATGCAAAATTATGGGATTTAATGGCTCATTCGCACAGAAAAAAGCACGTCAAATCAAGCAAGGTGAGAATTTAAAAATATCAAACGTTAGAATAGTGCTAGCTATGTTTTTTCCCACTTTATAGAGTTTTTCAACACAGCCAAAAATAAAAACTATATTTTCTCCGTTGGAAGCAGCATCTGATAAGCAGCATCGGCAACAAATTGAAGCAACCATGTGTCTGTTTGTTATGAACCATTGCGCAATAAGATCGGTTGACCATTAAGTGAGATGTGCAAAAAACTGGCATTTGAGTCCAAAAGTTGGAGCAAGTGTAGGATTCATCGATCGAAATGCAGCGCCATTGTGAAAAACGTTATGTTTCCATATTTCAAATCAGATTTCAAGAAAGATATAGGTAACTCTAGTTATAGTATTTTAATTGATGAGTCTACGGACATATGTCTTATAAAGTATTTGGGTGTAGCTGCGAAATATTTTAGTGATATTCAGCATAAATTTGTTACAACTTACTTAGCTTTGGTTGAATTAGAACGAAAAGACAAAACTACAACCTAAATATTTCAAATATGGTTGGGGTAGGGACAGACAACGCAAGCGTTATGGTCGGAATCAATAATGGGGTATATCAGCAACTAAGACGCCAAAATCCTTTTTTAATATTGATAAGATGTGCTTCTCATTCCGTACAGCTTTCAGTTTCTGCAGCTGCAGGATCATTTCTTCCCCAAACATTAAAGTTTCTACTTGCAGAAACCTACAATTGGTTCTCCAAATCTAGCTTGAGACAAATGCAATACGAAAGGATATTTGCACTTATAAATTATGACCAAATTCCTTTAAAGATGATACGGACATTTAAAACAAGGTGGTTGTCAATAGAGGCATCAGTATCAAGGATCATTAGCCAATGGTTAGAGCTAAAATCCCACTTCAGTATAGTCCAAACATCAGAAGAATGTTATTTGGCTAAAATGATTTATAGGGAGTATAACAATTATATAAACCTTTGCTATCTCTTATTTTTTCAACCCATTTTAAAAGATGCTTCAGTAATGAACAAAAAATTTGAAAGCAATTCTGTTCAGCCGACTAAGCACCTTAACGATTTTTGTTTATTTATTGGAGGTTTGGCTAAAAAAATTGTGTATCCAGATTGTACAATTAACGTTTTGTCAGAAAATGTGGAATGAAATGGCTACATTTACAATAATGCCTATTTAGGATATAACTTTGAGCAAAAACTAGTTGAACTTCGAAGTAATAATACAATTTCAAGGTCAGATGAAGAAAATATAAGGCAGACTTGTATAGCATTTATAAAAAACTTAATAGAAGAGCTCAAATATCGATTACCTGATAATCTTAAAATTTTGCGAAATATTTTCCAATTATCTGCGGAAAATATAAATTTAGTCGATGATGAAGACTTTATAAAAATTATAAAGTTGTTTACGGCTGATAAAACATCTATTCAGAATATACTGGTATAGAAAAAAAAACAATTATCAATCGTTAACTGGAGAGAACAAGCTGATAACATAAAATTTTGGCTGGAGGTGTATAATTCTAGAGACGCAGCAAATATCAACCCGTTTAACGATCCCTGTGCGATTGCCTTTAGGTTACTAGTTCTTCTTTGGTCCAATGCAGAAGTTAAACGTATTTTTAGACAACTTTACAAATAAACTCAATTTAAAACCTTTGCACTCAATCCTTACTATTAAATATGGTGGGTTGAAACGGTCGCAAAAATGTTGTAAAGATTTTGAGTTCCCTCAGAAAGTATTGGCGAAAATCGGCACTTTAGACGCATATGTAGAGAACGAAAATGAGTTTATAAATTTTGATATATTACCCCAGCTTGAAGAAGATTTTTTTGACATAAATATGATTTAAAAATGGTTTTGTGAAATATTTCAATTGCAAGCATGAGTTACGGTTAACAACAAATGAATGAATTTAGTATTAGTCATAGTTCAAAGCATTAAATTAATTAACTACTCATTATCCGATGTACATTTAATATTTTTCTACATGAATTATAAAGATTAGCTTAATAAAACTGTTTTCCAGAACCTTGAGTTTTTTTATTGTTCAATTTAGCTACACTTTTTAGCTATTTTTTCCCTCAAATCTAGCTACAACAGCTGGAAAAAAAAGTTGGCAACACTGTTGATGCCAAGGCCCACGGTATTTTTCAACTCATTAACCAGCCACAGAGAATGCTCGACTCGATGAGCTGGCGAGAGTATGCGGAAACCTACACGCGACTATGATCGCAATATAATCGGTACATGCCACAAAAGTGAGTCCCTTTAAAAAGATTGTAATGAAGAAACTTGGAGAAGCTATATAATCGATTAGGAAAGTATGAGTTTCGTACACGGATCACTTTGCTTCAGATCAAAAAATACTAATTGTTTTTTTATCTTATCAAAGACTGTTGATTTCACGTATTTAAAAATAAGTAATCTGAAAATGACCTAAAACTTTATTACATTCAGCTGATTCGTCGTGGTTAGGGCATGCAATCCCGAGATTTCGGGATCTCGGGATCTCGGGATCCCGACACATTTTGGACATTTTCGGGATCCCGATTTTTTTATCGGGACTCCCGAGATTTCGGGATTGATGAAATTCAACCCATTTTAGGAAAAAGAAAGCAAAACTTAATATTAAAAGAAATATTGTTTTATGAAAACGGAGGCGGAAGCCAGTTGTAATAATGAATTACAACTGGCGTATGATTACATGCTTAATATCCCACCAAAAAGTGTACCCGAAATATCTTTTTCAGCAGCTGGATATATGTGCAGCAAAAACAGGTCTAGTTTAAATTTTGAAACTATTGACGAAATATGTTTATTAAGAGCATACTTTCAAAATGAATCAGCAGTTTGAAGCAATCGATATTATTACTTATCACTTGTTTCATTGAAAAGCAATATTATTTTGTAATTGATGTGTAAACAACTAAAAAGAATTATGGTTTTTTTTATTATATTATCGTAACACCCGTTATGCTGATTAAATTTCAATTCGTTTTTAACTAATTTTATAACTAACTATCATGACCAAATAAAGAGCTTTATTAAACAAGAGGATAAGAAGAAATTAGATCATAAGATTAATTTAGATGCAATTATAGATTAACGTCTTATTTGCTAGTACCCATGTACATATGTGCATAAATTTAACATTATAATGAACTTAGCTTCCGGTTTTATGTATATATAATTGAAATAAAGTTTTAATTGAAAACGAATAAGCCAATATATCTGTTTAAATTCCCTTAATATAGTTTTTTTATAAAATCCCGAAATCTCGGGATCCCGAAAATTCTAATCCCGATTTTCAGGATCACCATTTCAATCTCGGGATTAATGCCCTAGTCGTGGTACGAGCAGTGTTTAATATAATTTCTAAGCTCGTCTCTATTTACGTTTTTTCATGGTTTCTCGGAAAAGAAGTGCCGTTGGGCTCGTCTTAAACCATTCGTTTCAAGCGAATTCAATGCTTATGAGGGGAAATTTAATAAACAATAAGTTTTATGACTATGAAGCTTTCTTTTGTTTTTAAAGCTTTCAAATAGTTCAGTTCCAAACTAGAGATGTGCTTAACTGCTCTTTTTACTGAGCAGTGATCGCAGAGAGCAGTTTGAGCAAAGAGCAGTTTAGAGTAGCAGCTATTCAATCGCAATTGCGATTGCAGGTCCGTGCGTACGAAAAACCGCTCGCTACTTTTGATTGCTCATTACCAGTGTTTGCTCGTTACCTTCTCATCGCCTTCGATTTGTGCTTGATACAGCAATTTCTAACCTGAGATTGCAATCGCTTTGTATGCTTACAATGTGACTGTATTTTTCCGTGGCGAGAACAGATGCAGTATGTTTGAGAATACGTTGCCTGCATTAATTTGGCACTTGCTAGCAGAAGAATGCGTTGCCAAGTGCTTGGTAAATCGCATAGTAGTTTTGTGGTTTTAAAATGTCATACATTGGATGCAAGCAACGTAGTGAAATGTTATTATGCATGTGCAACAGCTGATGCTTTTAATTTAATTTCGAAGATTAATTAAAAAACGTAATTGATTTTTCAGACTTTTTTTCATATATTATAAAATGCTCATAACAATAATAGTTACATTGAATAATAATAGTAATAGTTGCATAGAATTATGTTTGCATTTATATTTCACTAAATTGAAAATTGAAATTACATGTTTTTTTTATTTACAGTATGTTCATTTAAAAAAATTGAAAAAATACAATTATAAATTATATTTTAAAAACAAAAGTTTACAGATTTTAGTATCCGATAATCTCGTGCGTCGGTCTGTTATGATCATACCAGCTTTGGAAAAAAGCATTTCACAAGGAACGGTTGTGGCTACCATGCAACCCTTCAACTTTACCAATTCACTTAGATTTGGGTATTGACTCAGCACAGCCGAAGAAGCCAACTACGGGACCAAAAAGGATCTCAACCTTTTCCTACTTAGCACTTTGAGTACTACTTTCAGTTTTTCCAGACGGTTTTCTGGCGGATCTCATTTTGCCTTATCTTCGAAACTAGGCCGCTTTTCCCCAGATTTGTATGAAAATTTCGCCCGAAACAACTCAGAAAAGTCCCCAAATTCATGCTAGACCAAAAAAATTTTTTTTTAAAATATGGACGTTTTTGGCCAATTTCCCCTATCAAAAATTTTGTCGCCCTTAATATATCACTAATATACTCCCCGACCACTTTCAATCATCGAAAGCGCCATAAAGGCAGTTTTTGCCAAACTATGGCCAAAAAACCCCGTACTCCCCTACAAAACCGAAATTTTTGTATCACAGCAAAAGGTCTTGGCCCGTTATGTCCGAAACCACTCTAACCCAAAATTGGCCGATTTTGTCCGATTTCAGCTACTTTTGCCTTATCTTCGAAACTAGGCCGCTTTTCCCCAGATTTGTATGAAAATTTCGCCCGAAACAACTCAGAAAGGTCCCCAAATTCATGCTAGACCAAAAAAATTTTTTTGGAAAATATGGACGTTTTTGCCCAATTTCCCCTATCAAAAATTTTGTCGCCCTTAATATAACACTAATATACTCCCCGACCACTTTCAATCATCGAAAGCGCCATAAAGGCAGTTTTTGCCTAACTATGGCCAAAAAACCCCTTACTCCCCTACAAAACCGAAATTTTTGTATCACAGCAATAGTTCTTGGCCCGTTATGTCCCAAACCACTCTAACCCAAAATTGGCCGATTTTGTCCGATATCAGCTACTTTTGCCCTAAAAACTCTTTGAATAATTGAATAAAATACTTGCAAGCCCGAAAATACTCGCAAGGGTAGAAAGAAAAGAATCTGAATAGATGAGCATTTAAAATTTTCTGAATTGCAAAAGAGCAATGAGCAGTTGAACAGCATGAGCAGAAAACAATCAAATTGCTCACTGCTCTTCATGAAACTATCTGCTCTGCAAAAGAGCAGTGAGCAATTGAACAGCATGAGCAGAGAGCAATCGCACTGCTCACTGCTCTTCATAAAACTATCTGCTCTGCAAAAGAGCAGTGAGCAATTGAACAGCATGAGCAGAGAGCAATCGCACTGCTCACTGCTCTTTTCAAAGAGCAGTGCGATTAGTAGCAGTGATCGCAGGAGCAGTCCCATCTCTATTCCAAACAGCTTATAAGTGACCAAATCAGAATCTACAAAAACATATAATGCGAGGTAAGGTCAACTATGCATTTCATCACTTCGAAATTTCCCATTAAATGATTCGATTTTTCACTTTTGGTAAATCCCCGTGTTACTCTTATCGTTGTTACGTAGTTTCATGTTCCAATGGCTCTACAAAGCAGAAAAATTTCTCACAAACCGCCTGTAATTTAGCTCTTTCTGTACGGCTATAATTCCAATCTTGTTAAAAATGATCAATAGATTAGATTATTCGATACACAATATGATTGGCACAAGTATTTAAAAGGCAATTACTGATAAAACAGTCATCGATACGTAATTACTTGGCAGAAGACAATACGAAGAGGAATCTGTATTCTATTTCCTCTCGTCTTAAGTCGCGCTAGAGCAAGACACAAGAATCTAACAAGTGGTTGGTGTCGTCACCACCGTTGATATCGCTTTTTATTAACGTTTCTGCTGTATTTGCATATTTTGCTTGCTCAAATAACAAATTGAAACATAAAGTCGACTAAGTCCAAAACTTTTCAAGGTCTTTATAATATCGAGCATGCTGCCGTCGTCATCGAATTGTAAAATGTGACAAAAGAACTCCGGTTAGAAACCGGAGAAAGATACAAATTGCATACTAATTATCACTTACTTGAGAATATTGTCCCTTGTCGTTTCCGTCGACAGCAATAGCCACACAATGAGCACATGAAAAACACAAACAGGCAAACAAGAATCGGCGTAAGCACATCCATAATTTATGATTCGTTGTGCTGCAAAAACAAAATATTAATTCCACTAGATGATGCTTATTTTATATCCCTTACGTTTCCACCTATGTGTGGTTCGAGAAATAGTTATATGCGGTATTAGGAGCAACCGTTGACGAATCGAGTGAAAAAATTGCACTAATGCGAGTGAATACACTACGTTTAATGTACAATATCGATAAATTGTTGTCTAATCTAAAACTTTTATCGAGATAAACTAAGGCCAATCCGAGTGCACTCGGAAGTCTTCTTCGAAGCTTTTCTTACGATCTCGACAGACGAATGGACAGACGTCAATCTTGTTTTGATTGCTGTTTCTGTGCTGTTTCTGGCTGTTTCCACTGGCGGTTCGCAATCGACTTAGCTGTAAAGTTGGCAAACATGATGGAGAATTGAACGATTTCGACAATGGCGGGAATTGTTCAGAGTTTCCAAAGTCCAGATTTGCACAACTCAGCTCAACACAAGTTGTTAGAAGGCGTGGTGATGAGAAACCGGTTAAAACTGAAATTGATGGTCCCCAGTCGGTAAGTGTACCCTCCAGGGGGGAAACAAGTGGCAGCAGGCCAAAAATTGAAGGAAAACGCAAAAAAAAAAACAGACAAACAGAAGAAGATGAACGTAAACACCTCCAAAAACGCAACGATATCAGCCAAATATCTATATGTAAAATCTTTTAATAAATATAAAGGACACATATCGAGTTAAACCAAAAAAAAAAATTATCAATATAATTGGAGTAAAATTTAGGTACTAAAAAATTTATTTCATGCTTCATTTCAATCGATTGATTAAATTTTTTTACAGTGGTAAAAATGTTATAAGATCAATTAGACTTTTAAAATGTTCTTATGTGGTACGGATTGAAAACATATAAATTAGATTTAAATTTTTACAGCCGTACCAGCTAGATTTAAGGTCTGTTCCCGTACTACGATTAATTGCGATTAATCGCGATTAATTGCAATGAAGCTGTTCCCGTACTCCGTTTTACTGAAAACTGAAAATTTCCCCTCTTTCAGCAAATTTCAGTAGGGTCTGAGCAATGCCTCCTAGAAGTACGGGCCGTAATGCAGAATGATGACGTCAGAGCAGTAGGCCACAATGTCGCGAAAAACACACATAGTCTTATGGGACGTCCGCGGGAAAATGTTAATTGTACGGGTTGTGTTAAAGTGAGTAAAGCGAAAACAAAGTGAGATCCGGGGAACAGTGCTAGTGAACAGCTAAAACACAAATTAGTGCGGTGCGCGCGTTATAATTAGAAAAATTCGCCACGAAATGTTTATCAGATGTTCTTAGGTTATGTGGTGTTTTGTGTCGATTCACTTTCGATACAATTGATTGACACAAAATGCAAGTTATAACTAAATATTAACACTAGAACGCGTCCACGCACAAAAAACTAACGTTTTAATCATATTTTAGATTAAAAACCGCAAGTGAAATCTCCGTGTGTGTCGGCACTGCCTCGTGGAAATGTTAACATGGCCTACTGCAATGACGTCACAGCGAGAACGATTACGTAGCCTGACGGCCTGTACATCTAGGAGGCATTGGTCTGAGCTACTGAAAAACACTGAAAACTGTCAAACGGAGTAAATATTATTTTCAATGTGTGCGGCAAGCAACTTATTTTTGGCGTAATGTTGCTATGAAGGTCGAATATTTTTGTGGCGATAATTTATTACCGCTTAGGATGACTTTATAATAACTATTGTTCTCCCAAAAACCGAAAACTGACACTTTCGGTTGTCAATTTTCAGGAACTACAATGAGAGCGTTCCCGTACTTTTCATGAAATACCCCACCACATGATTCAGGAAAATTCAGTAAAATTCAGTTACTGAAAGTACAGGAACAGACCTTTAATTTTCATCCTTTGTGCAGACTTTTTTCATGCGTACGTTCAATAGCCACTTTGCAAAATCGCTATTGTGAATCATTTGCGAACTACACTACAGCGAAGCGAATGTCAACTACAAGTGCAAATGTGTTTCGTTTCGGCTAAGTGCGAGTACCGCTGGTGTTAGTTATTCGCGCGAGCCGGCTTGAGATTAAGTTAGTCAAGAAATTGATTTTGATACTAGAAATAATCCGCACACAGTAAGTAAGCATTATTTATATCCTTAGTTGACGGTTATTCACTGTTAATATCCGCACATATTAGCGAAAGAACGAAAAATGGCCGCATCATTGTCCGGTGTATTCGAGGATGGTCTCCGCGAAAAAATACAAAAAAGCAAACTCCTAGTTGTAGGCGCAGGTGGTATTGGTTGTGAAATATTGAAGAACTTAGTATTATCTGGATTTCCGAGCATCGAAATCGTAAGTATAGCTAATTATAGTTGTGATCAATTGTTATTAAACATAACCTCTAAATTGCTGTTTTCTCAGATTGACTTGGATACGATCGACGTAAGCAACCTGAATCGACAATTTCTTTTCCACAAGGAACACGTCGGGAAATCAAAGGCACAAGTGGCACGTGAAAGTGCTTTGAGTTTTAATCCGAATGTCGAGATCAAGGCGTACCATGACAGCATAATAACGTAAGCTATGAATTTGTTTATGTGCGTGCCTGTAAATAGAGATGAGTCATTTTTGTTTAAGTGGAGTTTTCTGTTGAATGTTTATGTACAACTACAGCGAAGACGAATTTTAACTATTTTTAAATATTTGCAATAAACAGCATTCGCAAATAGCAAACCCAAAAATTGAAGCAAGAGTTATTGAAAAAAGAAAATTTTTTCAACAAAAGTAAAAATATACAAATAAATATACGACATATTCTGCATATCATTTATACAAAGATAATGATAAAAGAATGGCTGATATCGATTTGGGTGGATGTTGTCTTGTGACTATTTAGTCTTAAAATGTACCTTTTCAGAACCGACTATGGCGTTAACTTCTTCCAAAGATTCGATTTGGTTTTAAATGCCTTAGACAATCGTCAGGCACGAAACCACGTTAATCGCATGTGTCTGACAGCGGATGTTCCACTGATTGAAAGTGGTACGGCAGGCTACAACGGGCAAGTCGAACTCATCAAGAGAGGTCTGACTCAGTGCTATGAATGTACTCCTAAAGCCGCTCAAAAATCCTACCCCGGCTGTACTATTCGCAACACACCGTCCGAGCCGATTCATTGCATCGTTTGGGCAAAACATTTATTCAAGTAAGCTTCTATCTCTCCTCTGTTCGATATTTTTCATGATCGCAATTTTCTCCAGTCAACTGTTCGGCGAAACAAATGAAGACGAAGAAGTATCTCCGGACACGGCAGATCCAGAGGCAGCTGGCGAGGCCGGAGCCGACGCACTTGCAACCGAAGCGAACGACAAAGGTAACGTGGAACGCGTAAATACACGGCAGTGGGCACATTCTTGCCAATACGATGGCGAAAAGCTGTTTAACAAATTCTTCCACGACGATATCAAGTACTTGCTTAGCATGGCGAATCTCTGGAAAAGTCGCGTACCACCCACGCCATTGAAATGGGGAGAGTTTAAGGATGGAAATGAAACGCAGGTCAATCAGGAGTCAGTTTTACCCGACCAGAAGATCTGGTCGATATCGGAATGCGCGAAAATATTCGCCGACAGTATTCAGAACTTGAAAATTGAACTGGCCAAATTGCCGGAAAATGATCACCTTGTCTGGGACAAGGACGAAAAATCAGCTATGGACTTTGTAGCAGCTTGTGCTAACATTCGAGCTCATATTTTCAATATAGCTCAAAAATCACGATTCGATATCAAGTCAATGGCCGGGAATATTATTCCGGCCATTGCTACAACCAATGCCATCACGGCAGGGATCGTCGTGATGCATGCTTTCAAGGCACTCATGGGCCAGTTGGATAAATGTAAGTCGGTGTACATGCGGTTGCGCCCAAATGCTCGGAACCAGCTATTTGTGCCGGAGAGAAGTAAGTCAATCAATATCTAAATAACTTTTAGCATGATGCTCAATTTTTAAATTTCCAGGCTTAAATCCACCGAACCCAAAATGCTACGTCTGCTCTCCGAAACCAGAAGTAATACTAAAAGTCGATACGAATAAAGTTACAGTTAAGGAGCTACGCGATGACATTCTTATTAAAGCATTAAACATGACTGACCCTGACGTCATCCTGGACGTGAAGGGAGTTATCGTAATCTCATCAGAAGAAGGCGAGACTGAAGCCAACAATGACAAGAAACTGTCGGAACTGCAAATCTTAAACGGTTCCATACTCAAAGTGGACGACTTTTTCCAGAAATACGAGCTCACCATTACCGTTGTTCACATCGATGCGGAACGCGAGCAACCGCTTTTTGAAGTTGTCGCCGATCCGGATAGCTTGAAACCTGCTCAGGAGGAAGTCGAGAAAAATGGCAATGTCGATGGCGAAAGCGGAGGCGATACAAATGGAGAATCGGATGCGAAACGTGCGAGAATTGTTACAGATGCGGAAGCTGGACCTTCATCGTCGGCCAAGCCAATGGAAGACGACGACGACGATGATATTTGCGTAGTTGAAGAAGACGATTCGGATGAAAGCAATGAAAAGGTGACACCTGGAGCCGGTACAAGTGCTGGTCAAAGTGGCATCAGTCTGAAGCGAAAACCTGTAGACGGAGGAGAAGGCCCTTCGAGTGTTAAACGAAAGAAGATCGAGGATGAAGAGGATGATGATTTGATTTTGATAGACGATTAAAGTGTATATGTTCATGGATTTTCTATAAGAAATGCTATTTTTACGTCTGCCTAAAATATAATCTGTTAAGTAAGTTAGATGAATATGTTTCATTGATAGAAAGATTGTGTGCGCTAGTATTTCAATTCTATTATCTAATTGCGATTGCGTCAGTGTGAAACAGGAACGAAACCATTTAATTGGCTTAATAACTACTGTTTTGGGGCGAACTCGATACGGTTGTTTGCATCAACTTTAGGAAATTACTAAACGGATTACTGTAACGTGTTACATGATGTTATAGGCTATCAAGGTAGTAGTATCCGTCCTTGGTCCAAAATCATTTATATTTCATTGAAAAACAGACGTATGGAAATCGCGAAAGAATTATTTGTTAAAGTTACAATCATTTGTGTTTGCTTTGGTTATGTATAGATCAATGTATGCCGAACGTAATACTTTCATTTGCACGACTAAACTCGACTACGTGTTCCCCAAAACCGTTAGACGATTTAACCGATAGAAGTCTGCCTTTTATGTTTGTGTTTCTTTCTGGGGTTCCTTTTTGTTTCTTCTTTGTTTTTCTTCAGTGGTCTTGCATATTTTATTTTTGTTTTTGTGTACTTCTCTTTAATATTCGCTAAATTTTTGCTGCTACCACACATTCGCCCTCTGGTAGTAACACTTCCCGGCTTGGGACCACCAAGTAAGTGGAGTTTCACCCATCGAGCAAACAGGCGTTATTCCATTAGAACTGATAGGATCTAACTTAACGGACGCTGTAGCGAAAATTTTCCAGAAACAGTTGTTCTTTTACAATTCCATCGTGTAAGGACCCGGACGTAACTACATTAGCAGCAAATTCTGATTTTTCTTTATTTTTTTTTTAGATATTGTTGGAGGCTGACGGTGAGAGATACTATCTGACGAAACACAACATGAAAAGGAGCACTTAGCACCGCAGTTGAAGAATGAATCAAAGTAGCTAATGTCAGTCGACATAGAAGAAAAAGGCTCAGCGAGGGAGCATCGTGGGAAGTCGACCTGAAGGCAGAAAAGCTACGGAAAAACAAGAAAGGTATTGTGCACACTTTATTTTTATATAGTTAGCAATATACGTAGAACAGAGTTGATTTGCACTCATAAATTATTTAGTTTAGCGCAAAGTAATAATTATATATCGTATTCTACGGTATAAAGGGCTTACGAAATCTTTTATCTGGTGGAATTTTAGGGGTGTAATCGTCGGCCATAGCTTATTTTGTTGTTTTGAAAAAATTTATATAATTTCAATGGAGGGATCGCATACCGTCGCTATCTTCTCGTTTCAAAACGGCGATGAAAGCAGGGTTCCGGTGTTCTTGACATAAGTAGTGCCAGAAAGCGATGTGAAAAGGCGGACACAAGTGGAGATATTAAGTGTACGAGTACATCTCATACAAAATCCTACCTTCTTGAAACTTTAAATATGCCAAATTGTTCATGGAGATCCAATTTTAGACAAGTGTTGAACTAGACGCCAATATCTTTATGATGATTCACATCTGACAACATACAACTAGAAAGTATGTAGTCCAAGCCGATAGCAACAGATTTGTTTGTGAAAGACATAGCACCTTGCCCTTGGGAGTATTGAGGAAAAGAAAATTCACAGCGCAGCAAATGCTTAAAGCAGTTAAGTCCAATTGAAATCGCAGACAGTCATTAATGTCGGCTGCGTAAAAGAGGGTAAAGGAATTGAGCCAACCTGGAAGGTCAGTAATGAACAAAAGAAGTATATGAATGGAACCTTGGGGACCAGCAGATTAGGAATGAAAAGGTAAGGAAACACCACCCTTGGAGACGACATAAAAATCATGATTAACAATGTAGGTGGATATTCAGGAGTGTAGGATATCAGAAATTCCAAATTGAAGCAGTTTATCCATCAATACGTCATGATTGATCCTGTCAATTGCCTTTGCTAAATCCGTTTAGATGAAGAAAACTTGTTGTCCAACATCCAACGCACAGGCAATTAAATTCACAAGCTCAACTAAGTTTGTAGAATTAGAGTGGCCTTTGATGAATGCCTGCTGCTCTTTAGAGAGCAGATGCTTTATGTTACTATAGAGTTTATTGTGGATAATTCATTTAAGCGATTTTGGAAAACAAGAGAGAAGGTATAGGTATAGCACAGGAGTTGGAAACATTGGAAAATGATTTCTAAGGACCTAGTTTTTTTTACAATGTAAATATTCACCTTGACTATTTGTACTCGAATCTGCAATTGTCGATCCTGTAGGAAAGGTAGTAGCTGGCAGCTAGTATATTCGAGTTTTATGTGTATGTTAGATTTTAGTAATAAATATTTGAATGGTTGATGTATAAATTTTTTTAGGTTCACAGAAAAATCCAAAGACTGCTTTAAGTTCACATGTTTCATATTTATTTCGACAAAAGAGATCATAAACTTAAGATTTAGAGTGTTTCAGCTATCTAAGATACACATAAGACGGTAATAAGATTTCTCATACACAATGCCTATATAATAATAATGATCAAGTATAAAACTCATAGATAATACTGGCAATTTCAAATACTCTCAAAAGGGTCTTTTAAAGTGAATCATATTATTATTTAGTAACTTGTAAGCTTAGATCATAAATTATATAGATTATAAATCCAAACGAACAATATCAGTCAGAAAAAAACCTTTTATAATAAAACATTTTACATTTTACTTACATTTTACTAAACACACTTTTATTCGAAATGATAATTAGCACAACTAAATCGCTCTTGTTTAAGCTCTACACTTTGTTTATCGAACTAATATCAGTATCACTTGCGTTGAAATGACGGCCATGGTTGAAATTAACTCGTTTTGAAATTAGAAGAAGATTGGGTTCGAAAGGCTCACTTCAAGAGACTCACATCGGGGATATTTATACTATGCTTGGGCATTTCCAGATTGGTTGATTTTGATTGCAGACTTCGAGGCTATTCTTGATATCTCTCTCCCTCTCTAGCAGTTTCTTGTCAGCGTTTACAATGGGATCTTACATAGGATTTTTCCGTCCTACGAGATGCATCATATGTAGCGATATGATGCATCTCGTAGTTTTTTCCCCCTTTTCCGTTTAAAATTCTCAATTTTCTGGCTCCGTGCGTCGACACGGGCACTGGGTCTGCTTAGTCAGCCCATGTTGCAGAGCCACGGGTGGTGTCATTTACGGAACTATGCTCTTTTTTTTCCTTAGGTATTTTTATTATACCAGTTTGCGGCTACTATATGATGACGGATGAAATCATAGGTAGCATCCCGTTCTTCTGAGAGCCGACCGACTCCTTGTTTTTCAAGAACCTACCCCAGCCGCAGCGAGCTAGCAAAGCGGAACCCCAGCATCCGTCGGGGTCGATTAGAGGGTAGTCTGCTAGTGGGGACGAGGGGCCGTCACGGCCATTTCTAGGGTACCCTTCTCTCGGGGCAAATTCTTTTTTTTTATTTGCCTCTTAAATGGCATTAGCCATTCAACTTTTCTGACCTTAGCACTATTGATTCTGGACTTCGGTCTGGTTCTGAGTTGTGCTAAGGTCACTCTCAATTTTATTATTCGCTACACATATGCTTTGTATGGAGATAGTTTAAGACGATATTTCTCGATGTTTCTCGTTATTTCTCAATAAAATATGATTTTTGTTCGTGCACTTTCAACAATAGCATAAGGAAATGGAATTCAATATTACAGTGAAAGGAAATGTTTTTTCTACAAAGGGGACTACAATCGAATGTGGCTGTAAACAGAGTGGCAATTTTGTGACCAAAGTCGCATGTCGCAGGGAAAAATTTAATATCCTATACCATTAATGTTTCTTGATATACGATTCTAATAATATATTCATCTACAAATTATACAACCTGGTCTCTGATTCCAGATTTACACACCTCAACTCAGTTTTTACGTTTTTATGAATTGGTGAAAAGTTTTACCAACAAAACCCGAATTGGGGAACGGTTTCTCTTCACCCTCGTCTTCTGTTAAGATCCGTTGAAGTCGTTTTGAGCTGAGACTTCTAAATCTGGACTAAGTGACTCAAGTTCTGTCTCCTGATGTAGAAGATAGTCCCCGGCCGTCTCAAGATTCTCCGCTCAAATATCTTCGCTTCTGGTATGGCATGTTTGGAACAGGTAATCCGGAATGGGGATGCATATGTGAGGATCGTCCATATGAGCGTCTCATAGTAAATGGACTAAGCCTTTTTCGCCATGCCCATTTTTATGACGAACATATGTCCGATGCGCTGGAACCTGGATTTGGTTACTACTCTAAGCTAGCGTAATGTAGGACTAGGAGTAATTCCAGAAGTTCCAAATTAGGCAGCAACTTTTTTGGTCTTGTTGCGGATAGTGTGTGATCCCCGCTACCTGGTAGGGTTCTTAAATGCAGGGAGCTGTGTTTCGCTACTATTTAGTTTGATGCTCCATTCATCAAAACAACATCTAAGGATGATCAAGTAACCTTCAAGGCTCTTCGCAGTTTTGAGCGGGTCTTGGCTCCATCCGAGGAAGAGCGTGTCATCTGCACATTGTGGGACTTTAACTTGAAGATAGCCCACTGATATACGGAAGTCAGCTGTGAATCAAGTATATGAAACAGTTCTAGCTATAGAAATATGTCATTCTTGGCATCACAGCTTCTTGAAGTGAATTCGCTCTATTGACGGTCAGGTACTGCTTCCGGAAATCCAAGCTAAATTAGCTTATATAAAAAAAACTTTCGTATCTTACGACGTCAAAGTTTAATTGTGATACAATCTGATCGTGCAGCTACCTTGCTGGGCCCCATGCTTGCGTTATTGATTTCTACAAAACAAAATTCGAAAAAAATCACATTACTCCTACTGTACACAATACTACGCTGCACGCATTAATCAAGTTAAGTAAATGCGAAACTACTTCTTTGAACGCTCTAAGGAAATAAAGTGCCACAATGATTCGGCTCCAAATATATTCTGCATTGTTTTTTGAAGTATTATCCGAGTTTTTTTTTTCATTTTCCTTAACAGTAAATATGAGTACAACAACAAATTTCTAGGCATATGGCATACAGAGCGTGTAGATAGAGTTATGTTGCCATAGCATAGGAATAAAGAAAATTAATACTTTTGGTGCATGCTTCCATGCTTCTCGCCGCTGTTGATACGAGAGCCATATAAATGAGCTATATATTCTACTTAATGTTAGCGATACTGTACTCTAGTTAGCGTGAATTATGGACCAAAAAGACACGAGACGTAATATTTTCGTTACTTTCAAGCTGCTCAAAAGGTGTGGTTAAACTAAGCGAAGATTTGCTTCTTCATTTCAGAATTAATCATCTAAGGTTAAGCCATTCTTGATTTTTCCTCTTCATGTAACAGCTGCAGTTTGAGTTGCTTTAAGCGTTTTCCTGGCATCTACCATATTTTCCGTACTTACTTAGATACTTCACTTTCATTGATTTGTTGTGCTTGGTTGTGCAAGATTTGGCAAATAACTTGACTTCCCTTTTTATTTAGCACCTTCCAAGTAATTTATTTTGAATGTTACACCAAATTATCATATCAATAACAAATTACGGAATAGAATTAATTTTACGAAAAACTACGAAATAAAATAAATAAATCACTCCTGATCAACTGGCAGCCATTCTGCGTCACCACGCAATCTAGACGGTTGAGTTACTTGAGCTAGCTCGCGATGTAAAGCTTGATTTTCATCAGTTAGAAGTTCGACTTGTCTCTGAAGGCTTTCTTTTTCAGTTCGATGTTTTTTCTCGATCGCTTCGAAATCCTGGAATCAAAGGAACACACAAAACTTTAAAAAAATGTTTACAGGAAATATTAGTATTCTGAAGCAAAGGCATGAAAGAAGGTACAGAAAAAACTACAGGTCCGCCTAAGCTCCACGGTAATGGCATATGAACAAAACGGTCCAACTTACAGCAAATACTTTCTCCATTTTCTGCCTAGCCAAAGGCGCTGATGTTGATTTCCCACCAACACCCAACAGTGATTCCATATTTGAAATCTGTTTCTGTGCTTCCTTTAACTGAAACCTCAAACTATTCAGTTCTTCCAACAATACAACGTTTTCATTAATCAATTTCGTAATTGTAGCCGATTCGTTTTTCTTTCCGATTTTCGATTTACAAACAGCCGATATCCGTTCGACGTGATTCCGCTGCCGTTGAAATTCGGCCTCGACTTCAGCGTCCAACGCCATCGATTTCTTCAATTCAACACTGTCCGAGTATTTTTGATAGAGCTTCTTCATATCTTCGGCCAATCGACGAGGATCTGTAATTTTCGAGACCTGATAGATATCGCCGCAAATCCTGCCGGTATAATTGCGTGCCTGGCGAGCTCGAGACCGCTCGACTCGTAGCTCGATTTCAACAGCACGATACTTATCCTTGAGTTCGTTCAGCTGCAGATCGAGCTGCATGTTGTTCTGTTGAAGACCGTCCAGCTCACGTTCCATTTCGACGATTTGATTGCGTTTCTCTTTGATTTGACGTTCTCTAGGCTCGATTTGAGCTTTGAGCTCGGAGATTTTATGGCTGAGAACTTGCTTGTATTTCTCCAGCTCTTGGTTTTTACGCTGCAGCTCCTCAATTCGTTTCTCTTTGTCACCGATAGCGTAGTCACGTTCCTCGATCTCTCGTCGCAAATCTTCAATGTCACGAGTATAGAGAGCGATCGTCTTTTGGTATTTGTTGTGTGCTTCTTTGAGCGTGTCAATCTCTTCCCGTAATTCTTCGTTCTCTTTTGTTAACGTGTCATGTTTTTTCTTTAGAACACCAGCTTGACCACGCCATTTTAGGGTGGACTCTTGCTCGTTCTTCAGCTTCTTCTCGTAGACTAACTGAGAGTCGACCATGTTGCGATCGTTATCCATTTCGACTTGACGGCAATACTCAACAAATTCGGTCTTCTTGTCCTCCATTTCCTGCATGAGCTGACGAATAAATCCTTGGCGTTCTTGAAGCTGCTTCTTAAAATCAGTTTCAAGAGCTTCAATGGTATCCTGGAGGCAGCCAGCTGATTTTCTGAGTTTATTCTCATAGTCTTCACGCATTTCGTCCATTGTCTTCCGTATATTTGCTGATTTTTCATATTCGATGATGATCTTTTCATGGTATGTTCCTTCTAGGTCCTGAAATTAGAGGTTGCTTTGTGAAAAAATGTTGTAAAATACTAGGACAATTAGGTACTTGAAGTGCCTGTTGGTGCTCTTCTTTACTCTGAGCCATTTTTGACGTTATCAAGTTCAGCTGCTCAACATGAGCGCTTTCCATGCAATCTATTTTATATTTCAGCTCCTCAATGCCAGCCAAATAGCCCTTGTGTATTTCGGATACTGTTTCGCTATGAAATTTATCACCCTGCCTCTTTTGGTATGTAAATTCATCCGCTTGCTGCTGCATTCGGAGTTCCAGCGAGGCGATGGTCTCCAATCGATCAATAAGCACTTTGCGAGAGATTAGGACTTCACCACATTTGCCCAAGTCCTGGTCGAGAGCAGCGATCTTGTTCTCATTGTTCAAGATCACCCAAACGGCTAAGGTGCCTTGCGTCGAAGCTGTGATCAGAAGAGTGTCGTCATATGAAACTTTCATTTTAGTGATTCCACCATGAAAGAAACGGTAGTTGATACAAGTACCACCACCCGCTTCCATAAAAGGAAGCTGCACATTGAACAGATGTCCTTTTTCCGAGCCCATGAACATTACCGAGTTTGATCGCGAAAGCGTGATGCAATTCAGAGCAGCCTCACAATTTGGTGGCTTAACTTCCCGATGAATTTGTGAATTGTTAATTTCACGCAACACACCTGTATCGGTAACGGCAAATGCGCAAAATGGATCGCTTGAAATTGCCAAACTTGTGTAGCCTACTCCCTAAAAGTTAAATATGTCAATTGATTTCGTTTTTGTGGCGTTATTTGAAAAAATGTATGCGTACCTTTTGAACAACCTCGTGTATTCGATCGCCGGTATCCATGTCCCATTGGTAGACAGCACCATCTTCTCCGCCCGAAAATAAGTAACGGTCATCTTTGCTGAACGATAGCGATCGCACAGGTTCATTGTGTCCTTTCAATGTGAGCAGTGTATCGAAGCTGAATACTGATATTATTGCAATGATGCTACTATGTGCAGCGGCCAGTTTGTGTCCGAAATGCGAAAAGACAGCATCATGACAGCGAGGGAAATTATAGGTTTTTATAATCTGTAATAACAGTCGGTAGCGGTGAAAACAAAAAATAACCAAAATGTTCAAATGAAAAAAGTTTCTCCTTCACAAGCTGAATATATTTCAATGAGTTGGATGGATATGAGTTCGCAATCAGCTATTTTTTTTCGAAATATATATATAGACGTACCAAGTCTATCGATTACCAATATTTGCTGAGGAATTTCAATAACTGTCAAGAAGTTGAAATATACAGCGTCCAAAGGCAAAATTGCTTCAGGTGAATTCAAGAAGAAAATATCGCTGTAGAGTTAGATTTGCTAGCATTTGTTTCGGTCAACTGACTCAAAAATTGACAATGAGATATATACAACACGATTTCTTGAGGGGAAAATTGTCTATAAATCATCTTATCTATCAAAAGTGCAATAAATTTGATGATAAAAACTAAAAATATCAGTTTTAGCGCAAAATTCGTTTAAACTCACTCGAAAAAAGCTGTAATAAAACTCTAAAACAGTTTTTTGCAGTATTTCAAATTTGATACTATTTTTTGCATTTAAATTAACATAAATAATTTATGTGTCCTCTATTATTTCGAATTGCATGCTGAGCTCCTTGCAGTGTAGAAGTGATTAGATTATTTATTGTATCGAAATATGTTCGGCCCTAAAATTAAATAGGTTCACTTCGGACAGTAATATTTTAAGTATTGCTCATTATTTGAACATATATCTCTTGCAACGACTGCAAGACAGTCTATCCACTACAGGAAAAACCTGGGGAAAAAACCAGTTTTTATTGTTTTTCGCAGAAAGTAATAGAGTTTTTATTTTTCCAAAAAGAATGGAAACGAAATTAAAGTTCTTCTAACATCCTCGTTGAAACGAAGCAACAACCTAATTATCTTGTTCCATAGCTTATCGGGGGAAATATTTTCGGATGAAAACTTATTGCTGTGGTTCAAGAAAATTTGCTGAAGAACTCAGAAGTAAAAGATTCTGGATAAAAACTTGCAAAAGAAGAAGAGTCAACAGTGGCGTCGGTTTCAAGCGTTGGAGTGTAATTTCAATATATCACAGTTGATTACTAGTAGAGATGGGTCGTATTGTATAAACCTGATACTTTCGTCACTCATGAATACCACTGATGCTCGAAAATGATACAATCTAAATATATCAGGTATTTTTTTTTAGTAATAACCATAATATTGATTCAATGATCCAATACGAGTACATTGATTCACGTCTAGCCAAATAACGATCAATCACAAGCTGTAATATTTGCAGTTCTAATGTATCTTGGGATCGAACCGGAAAACGTGCTTGTTGGTATAGTATCCGACCCGAATACTCTATTATGATAGAAATTTAAAGATTATAAAACAAAAAATTGCTCCATGTACAGCACTTTTCATAGTTAATACTATGAGCTACTTAAAATCGAGATTGAAATATCCGAAAATACACCATTATCTGGTACGTTACGTATTTGGTACAATTACAAGGGCAGGTACCAAAGAACTTCGAACACGCTGCAAACGGTTCATGGTTATCCGTCATAACAAGTATCAGTAGCCAAAATTAACAGTGATAAAGAGTATCAGGTACAAGCATCAGTGACAAAAAAGTTACAGTATCAACTGGTACCTGATAGATAATTTTTTGTCACAACCTACCTCTATTACTTGACGTTTGAAAAGAATCTTCCAGAAATGGGCCACAATCAAAAAATGTTATACAGTAGAACGCCGATTATCCGAATTAATTGGGACCGGGGTCGATTCGGATAATCGGACATAGACTGGTAATAAAGAAAAACGAACTGTCACACATAGAATAAACTTTATTCAGTTTAGCAAACACAGTACTACAATATCTTGTCACTTGAACATCTCGATCAGAGTAAGTTGCCTCGACGTTGGAGCTCGTTTCCGTGCGGCAAGGTTACGCAGGCGCCGGACGGCAAGAATTTGTACACCGTCGCATTCGGGCTTGCCGTTCCATCCACTTGAGGGCGTTATCGAAACACATAAACGCCTCGCTGTGAGATGGTACACTTTGGTCTTGTGGTTCCTCCCCTTTCGGTCTCATTGTCGTCCTCTTCATTATCCTGTTCGTCCATGGCACTCGCTGCGATTTCATCATCTGTCTGTATTTGGAACCCTTGATCATTCTTATCACAGTGCAACCACTCTTCCATATCAGCGACATCACACACCGAACATCCCGCGATTCCATTAGCCATGTTTACAAACTCTTCCACTGACGGTAATTCCTGTTCGTCTTCATTAACTTCAGCGGTTGATTCTCGTTCCTTCGCCTGCTTTTCTAACTCAAGTTGCTCGTTTGTTGATGTGCCGTTTATTTTATTCCAAGCTCGTTTCAGTGAAACACTTGTGACCATGTTCCAGGAATCTGCAATAATGTAGCAACAGTCTTTCAAGTTGATTTTTTTTGTACAAATCCAAAACCCGTTCCTCGTCGTTCTCTTCAGCCAGAAGCAATTTACGAAGCAACTGTTGTCTGTAAAAACGTTTCGTGCATTCAATAACACCCTGGTTCATGGGCTGCAGCAGACTTGTGACGCTGGGTGGTAAAAAGAGACACTTAAATTTCCCTTCTTCTCTCACGAGAAGCTCAAGTGATGGATGCGTTGGTGCATTGTCAATAATTAGCAAAACTTTTCCCTTTTTCCTGTTTCCTTTTTAAACTTTTTTGTTTCAGGAATAAAGGTTTTATCATACCACTCCAAAAAAAATACTGCTGTCCATCCATGCACTCTTCTGATTTGTGTAGGTCACTGGTAACTTGGCTACGTTCTTAAAAGCCCTCGGCTTCTTTGCTTTGCCAATCAATAATAGAGGAAGGCGATGGGTATCAGTAGAGTTAGCGCAGACCATTATGGTGATGCGATCTTTACTGACTTTGTGGCCGGGAGCACTCTGTTCTCTTTTAGATGCTAGAGTTTTTCTCGGCAAAGCTTTCCAATTCAAACCAGTCTCATCAGCATTGTAAACAAGATCAGGGTCGTAGTTTTCAGTTTCTTTTTTAAAAGTGTTCAAAAATTTATTAGCAGCTTCACTATCAGCAGAAAGTTTTTCACCAGCAATATCCAGTTCCCGAATGCCGTGCCTATTTTTGAAATTGCGGATCCATCCAGTGCTTGCCTTGAAACCAGCTACACAAATTTTTTCACTGAACATTCGCGCCTTTTCACATAAAATCGGTCCTAAAATCGATTGTCCAATAGATCGTTGCTGCAGAAACCACGTAAAGACAGCATTCTCAAGCTGCTCATCCTTTGCCTTTTTCATTACTTTTCGTGACGAACATCCATCATCAGTTTCCAACGCAGTCATAAAACTTAAAATTTTTTCACTGTTATTTTTAATAACAGTTATTGTAGCCGCCCCGACACCAAATCTATCTGCCAGTACCTTTCCCGCCACACCTTTTTTTAAACTGATTGATTATTTCCACTTTGTCCTTTAGTGAGAGCACGAAAGTGTAAGCTCTTCGCTCGCTTGTCCCGTCTAGACATTCGCGAGTGGTGAAAGATAACTATACAAGGAACTGAGCGAACGCCATCGTATTTAATTTTTTGAAGGCTTATAGTAAGGAGAACTGCTGATTTGGAATCTTCAACAAATAATAAAGACTTCTGTAACTGCCTTCATTACAACCAGAAAGTTACAGCTAAACGCACTTTTCCTGGTATCGCCGCTCCTCATTTCGTATTTTGTTTTCTTATCATATGTTCTAAATGCAAAATGAGTAGTATTCATTCAAAATCTTCTGTTTCATCTTTTTTTTTATTTTGCTTGTTAGCAAAATGAATGGATGAGTATAATATCATTACTACTTTTAAGTAGTTTCTTAAAGGAATTGCTATACGGCCCTCGCCTTTTAATTAATATAGCTCCGGATTCGAGTGAAATAAAATTGGTTAACAAAAACTCTTTTCTAAGACGTCCTCAAACCTTTGTGAGTGCACCGTCGTATTTTGCAACGTCCTTTCTATCTTGACTCCCCACTTTACTTCTACCAGTTGATCTCACAAACGTAATGACACCCTTTAGTTTTCGGTCTTCGGGCTCTCATGAACACTTCATAGAATCCTTGAAGATGCGACTCGCCGCCGAAAACTTTGCTACAAAAGCTATGCGTTACGTTTTCGCTAGCTTTATATCTTTCATTTGTTAAACCTTTGCAAATTTCTCTGGAGCTAGGTCTATTTCCTGGAAAATTCCAATTGCTTCCCCGATTCAGTGTATCTAAACGATATCGCTGTTCTGACCCTTTAAATTTGTATGAAGTTTCTGATGAACACTTTTTGTTTATTTTCTTACTATATACTTCCCCAACTAGGATTTTGTCTTTCTTCTCATCTATCCAAACCAATCTTTTAGATATTAAGTTCACCACTCGAATCTTTTAATCTAAATATCAAAAGTGGTCCCAACGCTATCCCGAAATTTGTTGGCTGAGTCACACTTGTCATCGCTATGGGTTCTTTTGTTTATCATTTCCAGCTATAGTCTTTCCTCGGTCTTTTTCCTGTGCCAATAGACGTCTGCTCATTTCTTTTTAACCCATAACTCTGATGAACCAGGCTGCATTTCAAAGTACCGGTCCATTGTCTTTTTTCTTGATTTAGCGTAGTTTTCGAATGAGCAGCTTCAATAAGCTGCTTCCAGTGATCTTTCCATTTCTGGCTTCTAAACAGAATGAGTTCATCAAAGGCAGACCTTCCCTGACTCAGCTTACAACCTTCAGAAACTTGGTTGCTTCCGCCTGAAATCAACAGCAAACAACAAAAGATTATCCACACTGAATTTCAAAAGCTTTTGATTCTGTGATTATGAGCTATTTTCAAAGCTTTAGGGCATAGCAGGATATTTCTTATTTGGGCGTTATGCTACAAGTTCACTGCTTCTTCTCATCCGCTTTCGGGACTTTGTCGCGGTTTCCACAAGGTTCGATCATCGGACCTCTCTTACTCATTCTATATATTACCGACCTTCTTTCAGCAATCAGTTAGTCCTCCCTTTTATATGCAGATGATTTCAAAGTGTTCAGAGTAATTGAATCGATCAATCATCGTTTCCAATTACAAAGCAATCTGCTTGTCCAAGGTGATTCTGACGGGCCCGAGGAAGACTATAATAATTTGAAGTAAGATACTTGCCTTTGGTCCTTAAAAACTATGTTAGTAACGTAAATACATGCGTACGTATGACTGTAGTTAAGCTATTTCACATGGAATAAATCAACTACAATTATACGTTCATATGTGTCAGCGCTACTATCATTGTTTTTAAGGACTAAGGCAAGTATCTTATTTCATGTTAGGAAAGTTTTCTTCGAGGCCATAGATTTTGATTAAGGAATTCAATTGCCCTGATCATATCGAAATGCCATCAAATGTCCTACACATGTAAAATTTACCCTTAAATGTTTTTCCATTCTATTTCTCTGGATCTGCTCTCTCGCAATCGCTTAAAATTTTAAAGACCTTGGAACTCAGTGTTCATTTATCCCTCTGGTAAATACTTTCTTTACACTCTCGAAGAGTGTTCCTTGACGATTGTTTGCTGCTTAAATTACTACATTGTCCCACGCTGTCTAACCTCGGTTCTAAGCTGCTTCTTCAAGTCGTTAATTGTCCTGACGTATCATCAATAATATTTTGCATACCGTTCGAAACGTGTATTTTCACTCGATATTACTGTGCACTCCCAGAAGCCACTACAATCTGAAGTTTAGGCCTTTATCGCAAATGATTTCACAGCTCAAGCATCAAAGATTTGATGCCGCAAAATTCCACGAATTCTATGTAATTCAATTGCAATTTTACATAAACTCTTCCTTTATTGCTTTTTCTCTATCATTAATCTACAGGTTTTAGTTTATCTTTTGCTTCTATCATATTTGTTTGTGGACAAAAAGATAATGAGCAGAAAAAAAATCTATTACATTAACCTCGTTTTTGAATTTCTATGTTTGCAATGGTGTTTCTACCTGTGAAAATAGTTAATTAATAAATAAGCAGTAAAAAATCAACCGGGTTGTTTCGTTTTATACCGAAAAATGCTATTTCAATCGGCTAGAGATTAGTCCTCTAGCTAATTTCTAGTATAATTTCGAACAGGTGGAAAAATTGCTGATCAAGGGAGTCAAAGTAAACAATCAAATATATTTTGATTGAAAGCGAACAAAAAAGTTATTTACAGGTGAAAATGTTGCTGCGACATTTTATTTTTACACGACACTCTACTTTCGTGCGTACATCTACTTTTTAAGCAGCCTTTTTGCATACATATCAAGCATGAAGACTTACTTGCAAATCGTCCAACAGAATTTCCATCAGTCGAAGTTGATCCGAGAAACCTGCAGCAGCTAAAAGTCCAGTTGGATGCATTTCGACAACTGATACGTCGACTTGATACTTTTTGACGAGCTCAACCTTTTCCGTTTCGTAGTTCCAAATTCGAATTGTCTGATCCTTGGCTGTTAATGAACAGTTTGGAAATATCAGTAAGCATTTAAGGAGAGTGATTCATACTTACAAGCTGTCATTACAATTGGCTTCCATGCACAAATCGAAAGATCAGTGATCGTATCGATATGTAACGGTTCGCCCAGAGTTTCAAAAGTTAGTTCTTTTGCACTGAGCGTTTCCGGTACAAATAGCGGCCCGGCATAAATCTGTGAATGCCGCGTTGTAACTAGAATCATATCCTGTTGATTGTTCACAGCAAGATTTTGGATTTGATAGAGTGGTTCGGAAAACAAATCAACATCGATTTTCAATATGGTTTTGCGTTCGAATTTAAACTTGGATTCACCCGCTTGATAGACATAGACCGTGTTAAAGATAGCATAGGCAAACCCTTTGGGAAATGATGTGAGGCACACGACACGTTCATCGACCTTTTCCAAATAGTTACCAACCGGCTTGGACAAAGAAGTAGTAGACTGATCTGCATTTTCCTCGACCTCTTCTACTTGCGATATATCAATACGATCTGTGTTATAGGCATTGTACTTGTGCTTCATCTCGCCAGCTTCGACGAAAATCAATTCAGCTTTTTGCGTACCGGCTACTAAAATATCCATCGATAGCCACGCAAGCGAAGTGATACAATCATAATCGCCTTTTACGGCATTGATAGTGAAACCTTTTTCATTTTTGGCTAATATCTTGAAAACCATATCACCACCAACTGCCAATGAACCCGGCTCGCTGTGATTGCAAGCAAAGCATTGAGCCTCACCTCGCATGTTTGTGTTTGCTACTCGACCCTGAATAACGGTTTCCGCTTTATCAAATAAACATAGGAAAATTGTTTCTTCAGGAGGTAGAGACAACATGACCAGAGCTCGAGAGTCGCCAGTGAAGGATATCGATGACATTTGTGGATTTCGTGCAGTTGCAGGAATAAGGACGGTTCGACGTTTCTTCAGTGTTTGGACGTCGTAAATGACCACATTGAAGGCACTGAAATATTTATTTATTTATTATTTATTATTGTCTACATCGACAAAAACATATACGACTAAACACAAGACAAGCAAAAAAAAAAATAAAGAGTCATTTACAACACTTCAAAAGAAGAATAAGAAAGAAAGAGAGAGAATCAATTAACAAATTCAAACAAAAACCAATAAATATAAAAGAATCGTAATGTTTGTACTGAGATAAAATTGGATGAAAATTAAAGAAGTAGTCATTAATTTATGCTGTAACATTGAGCACATACTCTGAAATGGATTTTAAAAATAAGCAGTGAAGGTGAAAGAGGATCAATATTTAGACACTTATGTTGTCTAGGGAAGCGTAAAAGGGGAGAATAAAAATAGGCATAAGTTCGCGTAAACGGTACGTTGAAGGTAAATGAAGATCTGATAAAAAGTTCCAAGTCTAGAACGGAGTACAGCCCACTGGGGATATACATATATCACAGAACCATTAATTATTTTGTAGAAGAAATATTCATCTAAGAATACTCTACGTGACTGGAGGTTTGGAATTTTTAAGACGGAGAGACGCATACTATGCATACAGTAGGGAATTCGGAATTTAGGCAAGAGATTAAATCGGCGTTGTAAAGACTCAATAGCATCAATTAAGTAACATAGTGTTGAGTGTCCTAACACTATGCACGAAGGGAATATATAGCAGCAGAAAATATAAGCAAAATGTCGTGTTGCTCTAAGAATAAAGCCGGCAAACCCAAATCGTTGGATGTGACATGCAAAATATGAACATCCAATTTAAGTTTAGTATCGAAACAACTTCGAGGTCCTTAAAATTATCCACATGACTGAGAAATGAACCCATTATCGAATAGAAAAACGCGATGCGAGATAATGTACATGCATAGGACATCTGGAAGTATTTGGTAACTTTTACAAATGACAGAGTACCTGTAGCCCAGTGCAGGCAAGTCATCTTGCAACAGGAAACAGACATCCATTGACTCAATCAACCATAATATTTTTAGATTGCTAGCTCACGCCATACACGAGAATTTGAAGAAGGAACGAAGATCGTTTATAAACTAGAGGAAAAGTAGAGGGCCAAGAATCGAGCCTTGTGAAGCACCATAAGTAGGATAGAAGGGGGAAGAGGAACACGTTACGAAACAAGCACGATCAATTAGGTATGAGTAAAACCAGCAGCGGAGATGACCCGAGATATTGAACCCATCAAGATTTTAGAGGATTCCAGGACTCACAGAGCCGAAAGCCTTTGCAATGCCTGCATATAATACATCCACTTTCTTTTGCTAGTCGATGGCAGAAGCAGCAGTATCAGTAAACGATAGTAAGTTGGATATTGTTGACTTAGCTTTAACGAAATCATATTGCTCCGAAGTGAGAAACGGTTCTATTATCAGGTATAGTGTATTGGAAAGAATCCTTTTGAGAAGCCTACTGAAGCAATATAGGAGGGACATGGTGGCTGTCTTAGCTGGACACTGTTTGCCAGACATGCAGTGCAGCTGTGTGTTTGGCCTGGAACAGTTCTTCATCTCTTGTGTGAATGCTCCGCCCACACTGGAAGAAGGATGAAGTCGCTTGGCTCATACTTCTTTACTAAGTTAACTGAAGAGACTTCAGCTGAAGCAGCAGCTTAGTAAGGACTTAGGGTAGCTCTTCGCTTAGCAAGAGTTATGCAGTACGCAATGCGGTATCCCAATGGGCTCTTGTGTGCCTAAGTGTGTCTTTACCGGAGTCTATTTGGAGGAGGCAGTCGCGTAACCTAACTTATATCACAGAAGAGATACAGGGAGAAATTTTAAGGGAATGGATGTAGGAACAGAAGGGTTTTTGATGAGATGATGATGTAGACTCTTTAATATGACTATGGTAAACACACATCGCGTCTTTAACAATCTTTTTAGCTCACAAACGTAGTTTTTTGTAGCTTGGTAGTCAGCCTTTAATATGGAACTTCGAAATTTGCGATGCGTTTTTAAATAATGTAAGTCCAGGAGGATCAAAACGTCTTCAAAAACGAAAAGTGACAGTGTGACAAGAAACAAGATTAGTCAAAAAAAGCATAGAACATATGTCGACCATCAACACCGAAACCTTTGAAAAAAAAACCAAGCATTAATTTGATTGGTCATGGAGCTGAAGTCTACTTTACCGAAGTTATTACACTGCACAGATTTAATTTTATTCCTGGAAGATGAACGTAAAGATAGATCTCTAGCGAGAGGAGCGTGATGAATACCAGGACTAACATAAGGTGATAGCAGCACATAAACAAACAGACCAATTAAAATTAAGTATTCTGTTATTACCATTAGGAATATTATTGAACTGAAAAAAAGATAAAAGATAGAGAACGGAAGATATTGCAATATTGCTTCTTGATAAAATAACGGCGAATTTAAAATCCCAGACTAAGCTGGGAATATCAAAGTCACTATATAAAAGAACAAAAGAAGAAGGAAAATTGCTGTTAAAAAACGAAGAAAGTTACATAAAAAACGCCCATAAACCATAATAGGACTCTTACATGGGATATAAATTAAGGATACAAGTAATACAGTGGATGGAGTTATAGATACATGAGCGTACATGAGGTAAAGAGGAAAATAGGAAAATCTGTTAAGCGAATTGCGAACCGCAACTAAAACGCCGCCGCCTTCAGATAAACCACTGGCAGAGTGATCACGATCTTTGCGGCAGACAATATAAAGAGGTAGATATCCTCAGTCAACTAGGTTTAATTTAGGCTTATTATGTCGTCTGTCGCGATAGCCGAGGAAAGTTTAAGAGAGTGAGAATTGAGACTCTAATTGTCTTCTGGACGTCTAAGTACATCAGCGAAATGTGTCTGCGTAACTAGCGTAGATGATGAAGAAAAAGTCGAAGGGTTTGTCCGCACAGAGGATAATAAGCTAGTATTAGAAAGAATATCAGATTATTTAGGTTTATTTTTTGATTTTTGACATTTATACCTACATAAATTCCGTAGACGGCGCAGCAATGCCTGTTTGTTTAGAACCAGAAGATCTCATCTCCCGAGCCGGCTGGCAAATATCAACCGTTACAACTAGAGGTGTGGATGTTTTGCACCTATTATGCGTCATTCCTCTTTTAGCCGATATGGTTTAAAAGATCAGACGTCGGTCCAAACGCCTGGTAAACCTTGGACTGACGTCTGATGTCACAGAGCAACTGAAGACTTTTCAACGTCGCGTTAACTTTGTTCTTTTCTCCCAAGACCCATTATTCCTCAGATGAGAATAAAATATATTTAGATGGGATACTCTAGATACAATCTCAACGAGAAACATTTTCCATTTCTTAAACTAGCTATAAATAAGGGAATATTGGGAAAGATGCATTAATGAATAGCTAGTTGAGGTATAGTAGCCAGTTAGTCATGCGCATTCAACGTCATCCAAAGATTTAAACAAAATTACACAACGTGCTGATTGAATATTTCCATTTATCACATCATGCCAATCAGGCAAGGTCAAACACTAGTATGCGAATGAGGAATGTGGAAATAAAGATTTCTCCTGAATTAGCTTTGAGCGGGATTAAATTGAAATTTGGACCTAGCTGAGATGTTTCAAAAGAAAAGGATTTTGTGCAAAACAGTTACTAGTTGGTAAACCGTATTCAAAGAGATATCTTAAAAGCTAATTTAATCAAATTCGATTTTCCCCTAGCTTTCAAAGCCAAGTGTTTTAATTCAAAGCCCCATTTTTCCATTAGTAGCCAAGTAAATTACAATTTCTTGGCATATATCTATATTTCGAGGGTAATCTGCACTATTCTTCAGTGTCTATCGGTCTCGGAAGAAGGCGGATCACCCTCGAGATATCGACATAGATCAAGAAATTTAAATATATCTAGCTTCTAAATGAAAAATTGGTCTTTAAATTAAAATATCAAAATTACTTTAATAAACTTTTTAAACTATTTTATTAAACACTTTTTTATTAAAAAGGCCTTTTTATTCATCATATGTTATAATCAAAACTTACGACTTTACATCAGCTTCCAAACTTTCTAATATTGCAATGAATTTACGATTCGGACTCATTGCAATCATCAAAGGGTTCACTTTATCCGGAAATCTGCGGAACATACAACAATTTCAGTGCATCTAAATAAAGCATTACATTTCCAGTTTTACCTCAAAAATTTCTGTTTATTCGTAATGTAGTCATGAAAGCAAAGAACGCCCTCAATTGGATATATGACTTCTTGCTTTAAATTAAAGTGAATATTGCCTCGTACATTTGTACGAAGTCCATAGACATTTTTTGGCTGTATTGTAATTGGTACTGCACTTTTTGTTGATTCTTCTTCCTGCATTTTGATATATGCTGACAAAAAAATACACTTCGATGGAAAAAAGATGAAGGTGAATTGTATTGGATAGGAGAAACGGTAATAAACAATAGCTGGGTTGACGTTTGTAGTATATCTGTCAAGGAATTGTCGGTTTTGGCAAGGATTTATTGATCAAACTTTGTATGATTTATATCAAATAGTTAAACATTTTTACCCCACAAATAAACAAAAGTTTAGTATCGTAAATCGAATGTCCTTATTATTCTCGAATTTATAAAACAGCATTTAGTGCAAAGCATTTATCACACGTACAAATATATATCTTACTCCGATCGACTTAAAGCTAACTCAGCACTCGTGGATCATACCATTTTACTAAGGTCTTCCTAGCGGGATAATGAAACTCATTCGATCCGCGATCTCTCCCCAGGATGCTCGATACGTTTGAAAGACAATTATCCACGTAACAAGGATTATAAGCCAAATTGATGCTCCGAGCGCAGAGTAAAGTACATCTGAAACAAGATGAATCCGAATTAGACAAAAAAGCTAATAGAAACTACTATTTAATCATCTTTACATCTTCGTATTTGCTTTTGTTCCTCGTATGGTGGTTTATTGAACGCTTCATTGAAAAACCAAAATACATTTATTGCCCACGCGAATGGTAAAAGTGCGAAACCAGCTAAAATGTGAAAAAGAAAACGGATGTAAAGTCGAAACTTCAAATAATGTTGGAGCACGTAGCTTAATGAAAGTGTATGCATGTGACATTAATTTACCTCGGAAATATGTTCGACATAAGTCTAATTTACGTTCGTTTGAAAGTTTTGTAATATCCATAATGATACGTAGGAGTTTTCCCGTGCGATATAGATAAGAATTGAGGATAAGAGTTGGACTTTCGCCTACAACAACTGACAATTGCTGATTGACAAGAGATGTCAGCTGTAAAAGACTGCAGTATTTTGTAGTAGAAGTATAGTGAAGATTGTACTAAATTTGATTACCAGTGGCGGGTGAGATGAGAATCTGAATGTGGGATCTGATTTCTCAACATTTAGTATAAGAAGACTGTTGATTGTTCGCGTACTGTGATTAATTGCAATTAATTGCAATGAAGCTATTTTTGTACTCTGTTTTACTGAAAACTGAAAATTTTCCCTCTTTCAGTAAATTTCAGTAGTCTGAGCTACTGAAAAATACTGAAAACTGTCAAATCGTTTTTGACGTAATGTTATTATGAAGGACGAATATTTTTGTGGCGATAATTACCCAAAAACCGACAACTGACTCTTTTGTTTGTCAATTTGGGTGGGGGAAAGTCATGAAAAGTACGATAACGCTTTCATTGCATATCTTGAAAATTGACAAACAAAAGTGTCAGTTGTCGGTTTTTGAGAGATCAATAGTGATTATAAAGTCATCCTAAGCAGTGATAAATTATTGCCACAAAATTATTCGTCCTTCATAATAACATTACGCCAAAAACCGTTTGACAGTTTTCAGTATTTTTCAGTAGCTCAGATCCTACTGAAATTTACTGAAAGAGGGGAAATATTTAGTTTTCAGTCAAATGGAGTACAAAAACGGCTTCGTTGCTATTAACCACAATATAGGCCAAAAGCTAACCCAGAAAAATTTGGCAAGCGAAACAAAGTGAAAAAAAAATCCGATATTTGGAAAAATATTTTCAAACACCCGCCATTTTTTTGATCATTTTTTTCATAAATTACCACGTAAGGAATATTTTTCTTTCAAATGCGGATTGGTTTTTTTATTTCAGATTCTTCATCCCTGAGATTATCTGTCCGCAGTATGACGAGACATTTTTCGAGACGTCAACGTTGGCGCCCTCCATAAATAAGTAGAAAAATGAAAAAAATTATAAAATATTTTTTTTCGTAACCTTCAAAATGTGTATTTTTCCCATGCAAATTTTAAAATTTATACAAAATTTAAAATTTATACAAAATAAAATTTTAAAATTTACACTCGCGTGGGTGCGTTCAGAGTGTGTTCATCTTGCCCGATGTTATCTTTACATTCCGATGGGGGCTGGGTCCTCGTTTGCTCTTTTAGTCCGCGGTTGTAAAGTGAAATTCCTGAAAAGGAAGATATAATTTTGACAATTATTATATATTTCATCATCATCATCATCGGGGCAGTACAGCCCGAATCGAGCCTTAGCCTCCTTAATTCTTCGCCTCCTCAATTCTTCGCCTCCATTCTTCTCGGTTCAGTGACCGCGTCCTCCAGTTCGGTGCTCCCAGAAGTGACCTGCTGTCAGCAGCTATCGAATCCTTCCAGCGCTTGCGTGGCTTACCGACTGGCCTGGCTCCGTTCGCTCGCCCCTTGAGAGACCGTTTGGGGATTCGATTGTCGCTCATTCGTTCGACGTGGCTAGCCCATTGTAATTTTTGTAGTCGTATGACGGTAGATACTTCCGGCTCGTCATATATGGTATACAGCTCGTTGTTGTATCGGATTCGCCATCCATCTTCTTCCCGTATTGGACCGAGGATCCTTCGCAATACTCTTCTCTCGAATGTATTCAAGGCTTTTTCAGACGCCTGGGTCATTGTCCAGGTTTCGCTTCCGTAGCATAGCACAGGTCTAATAATTGTTTTATAGATGCGAATCTTCGTATTCCTGTGTACGCATCGAGATTTCAAAGTGGGAAGCACCGAAAAGATTTTCTTATTGGCTAATTAAATCCGTCGTTTGATTTCGTCAAGCTCATTCCCATCTTTCGAGAGGTTCGTCCCTAGGTACACGAAGTTGTCTACGTTTTCAAGATTATAGTCCCCTATCGTTATGTTTTGACTTATTGGCGTCCTTTTCCTTGATTGAGTCATAACTTTTGTTTTTTGTTCGTTAATTTTATGTTTTGAAAAAAAGTTTTGAAAATATAAGTTATCAGGTCGACAGCAAAAAGATATCTTTCACGTTTGTCTCCGTAAGCATGGTCAGTTTTAATCATTAAGTATCATATTTAGTACTATGAATTTTCATCTTAAGGACGATTATTGAATAACTAAGCAATATTGATATTTTCGTGTAATATTTTAGCTACCTAATTGTATTGGAAACCGAAAATTGACTCTGAGAACAGAATATTTTCAGTGGACAAATTCGTTTTTAGGTTTTTATCATTAAACTCCTTTTGCCGTTATAATTTGCATGTGCTAATGTTAATGCAAGTTGTCGACAGACGCAATCCGAACTAAACCATTAGTTTCAAACCAGATCAAACCTATTCAGCCAATCAAGTACAAATAAAGTACAAATAAAAAAAAAATGTTATTTCCAATTTGATATTTAAAATATACACATGGGGCTTGATAATATTTTACGATTTTACTTTTTCCATATAAAGAAACAAATTTTATGAATGACCGCAATGAGTCATAAAATTCAATAGTAACGACAACAATAATAATCCGATACAGCTTGTACCGCAATTGTCTATTGCTCGGCTACATGACTAACCTTTGCGTACATATTCAGGTGATCTAACAAGATAATGCATTTATTACTAGAACGAATAGATTTACTTAGTACGGTATGCATCTCAATGTCTTTGGCATTCGATTACTGAAACGTTTGCGTATCTACATAACAACCTCAAGTATTTTAAATGGTTCAAACGTAATGCTTGTAACTACATAGTTCATAGATATTTGTTCGTATTAAATAGACAAACGAGTATGTATGGATTTCGTTTGAAATACATTACACGCTTGATATATTCGATTAGAGTAATTCATATAAACAGAAATGATTAATTACGATCTAATTGATTTCGTGTTTGACTAGGATTGATTTTGATTTTATGGTATGCATTTTATGAATTTATTAGAGAATTTAGTTTTAAATCTGGTTTGAGAGTTTTTTTTATGTCTGTGGTAAGGAGATAAATTACTAACGTCATCAACTTGACGTTTATGAAAACATAAATTATTACCAAATACATATTGTAGGTGGTTACATATATAATTTTTATCATAATTACACCCGTTTTGAGGTAATTACCTGTGATTAGCTTTTGATTCCAATATAAGAATGGTATGGAGGAATATGACTCAGCTAGAAAAATACTCAGTAAGTCTTTTTTTATATTAGGTAATTGACACTCAACCATTATACCATCATTAGTACGGTAACTGCCCTGCAGGCGGCAATACAGCGTGCTCAAGACCAAATTTGAAAGGAGTAAACAGCCGTACTTGAGGACGAAAAAGTGTCATCGCTACACGCCACTCGCTGAGAATTCATCCTAAATTCATCATGCGTCTCTAATTCTCGTCCCATATCCCTTCTATCTTGCTTCAGTAAGCTTCTCGAAAGAGTTGTTTACAATAGGTTTTATCCTCTAATTGAACCTTTTCTCGCTTTTGAGCAACATGGTTTCGTCAAAGGTAGGTCAACAGTTTGCAACCTTCTTTCGTTCACCAATGCTATTGCCTCCGCTATCGACCAGCAAAAGTAAGTGGATGCATTATATACAGACTTTGCCAAGGCTTTTGACTCCGTGAACTATGGAATCCTCCTTTCAAAGCTCGATGGTTTCAATATTTCGGGTCAGCTCCGTTGCTGGTTTTCCTCATACCTTAGTGATCGTGCTTGTTTTGTAACGTTTCACTCTTGTTCTTCTTCTCCCTTTTATTCTACTTGTGGTGTCCCGTAAGGGTCGATTTTTGGTCCTCTCCTTTCCCTCCTCTTTATAAATGATCATCCTTCTCTCTTCAACTCCCCGTGTCTCTTGTACGCTGATAATCTGAAAATTTTCAGAGTGATTGAGTCAGTTGATGACTGCTCCCAGCTGCAGGATGACCTGTCTGCCCTGGGTAACTGGTGCTCTATCAACTGTATTTCCCTTAATGTTGCTAAATGTTTCCAGATGTCCTTCACATGTAAATTATCCCACATCACGTTTTCCTGTTCTATCCTTGGCTGAACAACAACAACTCTTGTTATGGGAAGGGGGAGTTGTTGTTGTTCCCCATGCGTATGCAGTGGATAGCATTGTTCTGTTATAGATAGGGGGAGAAAAAAACACGCCTAATGGTGAAGATAGTTGGGCTGGGCTCTGCGGCTGATACCAGAGCCTTAGTGGCGGAGAAGCCAATGGGAAAATCCGAGATAACTATGCTCTCGATTTGTGCAACTTATAGATTTATATCATTGTAGTCTTATATTTAAGTATTTATAGATTTATATCATAGAGTTATAATCAATGCAACACAACATTTGTTGCCATGCTTTGTCGGTGGAACGAGTTACAATCAATGCAACACAACACTTATCGTCATCTGTCACTGGCTATATTAACGAAATTGTTGTTTGATAATATGGATCCTTTCAAGTCTCGGAACGTGATATCAGTGAGGATTTTATCCTTTAAAAGCTGAAGAATATATTGCAAAGCAAAAATGAGGCAAAAAAAATAAATTTTGAATTTCATTTACATATGACATTTTCCATTTCCCGGACGTTCCTAGGAACTGGTGGAATTGAATACTTTCAAAACTTTTGTTGCCATGCCAAGTTTGAGGTATGAGCAAACTTTGCTGCGCTGTGTTGCATCCATTGATATAAAAGTATAGAGGATATGCGAATAAAATAAACGTATACTGCACGCACTGCACGTGACTGTTGCCAGAAACAATTGTATGAATATGGGTGAGAACGCAGTGTTCTGGCATTCCCAGTTGTTCCAGCATCGTTCCAGTAACTGGGACTGTCAATTTGAGTTTGATTTGTTGATTCGAGATTGACGTCGCGATATTTTAAATCGTCAAAAAAACCTGAATTAAGATCCTTATTGATATAAATCATAAGTTCAATACGAAAAGTGCAAAGTGTATTAGTAAGTGATAAATGTTCTGGGGAATAAGTTATATTGTGTTTTTTCCCAGATAAACAAATACAATGCGGTGCTGCGTTGTTCGTTGCCCAAAAAGGCAAAGTTTCTATGTGAATGGAGTTTCGTTTTTCACGTAATGTATTGTTATAAATTAAAATAAGACTTTTTAAATGTGAAACGCGTAATAAAATCGGTATATTATAGTCAGAGGCTATTAAATTGCAACACTGAAAGAAAAAGTCGTGGTTGATTTAATTATTATTGATAGTACTGCAACAATTCATTCAAAATTGTCAAATTAACTACGGAAAATTGTTCTTTCTACAATGCTAAAATAGTTAATTTGACCATATAAAAGTAGTTGACTTTGCTGATACAAAAAATATTGAAATCTTCGAGGATTCAACTATGTTAATTAGTTCATAAGTACGATAAATTGCTGATCTATAGAGAAATGAGCATCAATTCATTTAACACTCCAAAATATTGAATTATCAACAATTTTCATAGTAAGCGAACCACTCTACAATTGTTAAATTCAACAAACATAATTCCACACCACAGACTTAAGTCATTTACTATTCCGTATTATGTATATTGTTGGAATACCATTGTTTGTGGTTGCTTACTTTTTTTGCACCACGGACGTTGTTTATCAACTACGCGTCATGGTGCATAAAAGTAATCAACCATTTTTTTTATAGTTGTTTTAATTATAGCCCGTAGTTGACGCAAAAACAACTAAGGAAAATTGTTGATTTTACCAAGATTTTTCATTCAGTGAACTTATAAAAATACGTCTACTAATTTGTTAACATTTAAATGACAAGCCATGTTGTGCTGTTTAAGTTGGTCAAAGTGGGCGACAACTGGGCAACTGCAAGGGGCATGTGGGTTTAAGTGGATATGAAAATATATTACGCTATAAGGTGATATTTTCAAAATATACTAATTTCTTGGCGGAAATGAATATTACGACTGAATTTTTAAAATATTTAACAATCTGTTGTATATGAAAGTAACTAGTAAAAACTTACGCGAAAGCACAAGGAAAATCATATTGAAGATTGAATTTATTATAATAGTTGCGTTTTTTTGCACACCCGAACAGATCAAAATTTGTTAAGTGTATTGAATACAACAACAAAATTGTTGTTGTATTCAATATACTTAACAAAATTTGATCTGCTCACTGAAAGAAAAACTCTTGGTTGGTTCAACTATTTTTAATAGTATTGCAACGATTCATTCAAAATCGTTAAACGAACTACGGAAAATAGTTATTTTTACTATGTTAATATAGTTAATTTAACGATATAAAAGTAGTTGGCTCTGGTTATACAAAAAATATCGCAAGGTTCATGAAATCAACTGTTTTAATTGTTTCATAACCACGAAAAATAGTTCAAACTTCAACGTTTCGAATTATAAACAGTTTTTATGGTACTTGAACTACTTTGCAATAGTTGATTTCAACAAACGTAATTCAGTGAGCAACGTCTTTGGAATTATTCTACGCAAAGTAGAATGGTTTCAACATTTGGACGTTTTTCATGCTCCGAATGAAATTTTTTTTGTTTATCAACCACGCGTCATGGTGCATAAAAGTAATCAACAATTTTCTTATGGTTGTTTTAACTATAGCCCTAGTTGATGCAAAAACAACTAAAGAAAACTGTTGATTTTTCATACTCCTCATACTCATGCTCCTATTCTATCATAAAAGTTTCATATGATACATGGCAAAATTGTGTTCGGTTTGCTGTTCGATATAATTCATATTCATGTTATGCTGTGAAGCCTTTATATTACGTTGTATGACGCTATTTTGTTCACAATACAGCGTTTTCCGCTGTGGCATAGCAGTGGGCTGCGGCAAAGCGCAGTCAAAAAATTAGATTGCACTGTTTTGTATGGTAACGCGCACAATGGCTGTGGCCGAATTTGCAGCAGCGGCAGAATTTGCCAAATTTCTAATTTTGCTGCACCGCTAGCGGTGATACCTACCATAGGTTGGCACCACCACTAGGTTGAATTAAATCTGTTTGAATTAAATCTGTTTGAATTAAATCTGTTTGAATTAAATCTGTTTGAATTAAATCTGTTTGAATTAAATCTGTTTGAATTAAATCTGTTTGAATTAAATCTGTTTGAATTAAATCTGTTTGAATTAAATCTGTTTGAATTAGGTTGAATGGTCTGGTGGAATAGACAAGCGATGGCTGATGTGTATTGTGATAAGCCAGCCTAATCCTCGTACAACAGGATTTAGCAATACAAAAGAAAAAAAAATGAATTTGGTTGGTGCCTTGGTTGCATTGACAGCGACATTGTCGCTGCATTGTGTTCACCAAATTCAACTGCGGCATTCACGCCTCCCCTGCCTATATTTCGTACTATGTATATGGTTGGAATACCATTGTTTGTGGTTGCTTACTTTTTTGCACCACGGACGTTGTTTATCAACCACGCGTCATGGTGCATAAAAGTAATCAACTATTTTTTTATGGTTGTTTTAACTATAGCCCGTAGTTAACGCAAAAACAACTAAGGAAAATTGTTGATTTCACCAAGATTTTTCTTTCAGTGTACTAATTTCTTGGCGGAAATGAATATTACGACTGAATTTTTAAAATATTTAACAATCTGTTGTATTTGAAAGTAACTAGTAAAAACTTACGCGAAAACACAAGGAAAATCATATTGAAGATTGAATCTATTATAATAGATGCGTTTTTTGCACACCCGAACAGATCAAAATTTGTTAAGTGTATTGAATACAACAACAAAATTGTTGTTGTATTCAAAATACTTAACAAAATTTTATCTGCTGTTATTGTATTCAATATACTTAACAAATTTTGATCTGTTCGGGTGTGCAAAAAAACGCACCTTATATTAAAATAGATTCACAGCAAGTGGTTTTAATACTCTTGCTGCAAGACAAATTTCGCCACAGAAAGAAGCCAGCTGCAAAAATATGCTCCTGCTGCAGTACGCGAAAAGACCTAATCTCTCACATATTTTCTAATTAAACTACTCTCTATGCTTCTAAATAATAACCCGGATTATATTATGAATTAAATTATCCAAGGGAAGCCGTAAACCCACCAAAGCCGGTCCCAAGCCCGGTTGCAAAACGAGGAGGGAGGCTGTAACTTAAGATTTGGTTTGTGGTAAGATTCGTATTTTAAAATGCATTTTAACTATTCTGAATTTATGGTTGATAAATGAGTTATTATTATCAATAACATTGGTTTATAAATTTAATAACGCACACTGGTTTGTGTTGCATTTTCTCGGTATGAAATTCAGAAATTTATTCAAATCATTGATTTAATCTTTTATTTGAATGCACAACAAATGTTAATAAATAAAATTTCCACGTGCAATTATTCACAAGCTTTGACAGCAAAATGTTTTGTATTTCATCACTAACTGTTCATAGATATTGTGAATTTATTTTACTATTAAATCCTTCCACTTAAATCGAAACACCGTTTTATATCTAAAAAAATTAGCCCCTTTAATTATACGAAATCGTGTAATCACTATACTTTTGTATTTTTAAGCCAGTTGCATGTACTCACTACAACAATCAAACAATCCAAAAAATGGCAACATAAATTTCGCTATGCCCATATCCTCTAGTATGATATCTGTGGTTGCATCATTGTCACTGCTTTCATACGTTCTCACCTGTTCAAACTCGTTTTGTTGTGCAACAATAGGCGTGTTTTTTTGCTCCTCTATCCAGTAGAGAATAGGATATACGCATTGGAAACAACAACACTCCTGTCCCAGTGAATTCACTAGTACAGAAATTCTATTCCTCATTTGTAGTTCACGTGCTGAGCTATAGAATGTGCTGACAGAAAAAAGAAAAGCTCATGAGAAAATACATTTTTTTCTGTGAGGTGGCTTTGGGTTTTTCATGGTTATGTTGAATGTTTTGGTAGTTAGGAAATTAGAAAAAGTCCTCAAAATGTGTAGAAAGTTAGAAGAAGTAATTTTCTGTTAGTTATTTTTCTATTTTCTATCGATTGTAATAGTTTATACTCGTTATTTTCTCCCTTTATTTTCAGCTGTTTAGTGGTACCACAGCGAATATAGCAACCTATGTCAGTCTTAGCGAAAGCACTGCTGTTTTATACTAGATCGTTGTTTTTGCGGCATAGTTCTATTCTGCTCTGTGTCGGAGCAAAAAAACGCATCTAATAGGCGTGATTTTTTGCTCCTCTATCCAGTAGAGAATAGGATATATGCATTGGAAACAACAACAATCCTGTCCCAGTGAATTCACTAATACATAAATTCTATTCCTCATTTGTAGTTCACGTGTTGAAGTGTAGAATGTGCTGATGGAAAAAAGAAAAGCTCATGAGAAGTTATTTTTTATTCTGTGAGGTGGCTTTGGGTTTTGTATGGTTATGTTGAAGGTTTTGGTAGTTAGGAAATTAGAAAAAGCACTCATAATAGGTCTGTTTCCGTACTTCAGCAAACTGCAGCAGTAACAGAATTTGGCAGCTGGCTTCTTTTTGCTGCAAAATTTGGCTTGCATTTCCCTGGTTCGAATCCAGGTTCGGACGAGGGTCCGCGCACCAAGTTTTGAGTTCACCTAGCTCTGATTAGGTACCTGATTTAAATCAGGGGTAAAGTGAGTCGTGGAACTAATCACTCTACACTCGAAATTACAGTGATTAAAAAAATTGTAATGAAGCTCTCTACCAGCTTCAACCCCTAGACCCGTACGAGGGTTGTCGTGGGATTACTTTACTTTTAAGTTCTGTCAGATGATGCGTATTGACAGATAACAGGAATGTAATGGCGTAAGTGACAAGGAAAATTTGTACAATTTTTGTACCCTATATATTATCCAAGTATGATGTACAGCAAAATTTTTTTAACCTGTAGCCTGTAGAATACCATTTTAATAAAATTACAGCGAGAAGCCTTTTCCCTACTTGAGTACGGTTGTTTTACATTTTCAAGTATCGCTTTTAAGACGATGCATTTTCATCCTCAGGATGTTTATCGTGCTAATAATGTCGGTGTGTCAATAGTTTCTTACTATTTTTAACAGAGGCAACTGTATTTTTTTTTCGTCTAAGAAGATATTACGCGTTATTTCGAAGTTTATCATCTTTATAAAAAAAAATATAGCATTCAAATCTATTGTTGGTCTACTTAACAGGAAATTTGTATGCACCATTCTGTTCCCAAAATCGAAAACAGATTCCATTTCAATCCACAAGTCCATCGTGAGTTTTTGAGCATTGAACCTGCTGAAAACCAGTTGCAAAGCAATGCTCTTCAACGTCCCTGTTCAACCCATAAATCACAATCGTCATAAAACTACCTATCTCTTTGTAATCTTAACACAATCACACTAATAAAAATCTTGATTTGAAGAGGACCCAAAATTTTAGGGTCAATAAAACCTTTCCGCAGAGTGAAAAGACATGCACGATCTATTTAAGATTTTCGGGAACATCAATTATATTACTCGGTGAAACAATTTATAGATCAGTTATCATTAAAACGAGCTTCAAAAGACCGTTCGATTCGATTTGTCATACCGACATTTTAACCAAATAGATCCGATTGCGTCATTCTTTAGTATGTATCCTTATTTTTCAGTAAAAAAAAATTGTTCTGAGCAAATTATATCCAAACCATTCGTCTTCATATTTCGACGCTAACCGTACTCATAAAAATTCCATATTTATCAACGTTTTATTTCATCTGACTGTTTCTCATATGAAATATGAAATATGAAAAAAGTTTTACGATCGGCCCCTCTTAAATACTGGATGACAATGAATCCATGGAGGAAGGATTGAAAATGATTATTTTTATTATCATTCTTCACTACGCTGCGTTTTTTTTTTATTTTTCCTTCCTGATGATCATTAAAAGTTTTTATGTTGAATTTCTAATTCGTGCTCAACAAGATCCCTTTTTATTACATAATACCAGTCTAGAAGCCTACGAAATCTCCGAAATCCGATCAAAACCTTAGTTCATCTGGGAATGGATCTATATTGTCTGTGGTCAGGAACGATTTTTTGGCAACTATACCCAACGAACGAAAATCCAGTTGAAATGATTTGATCAAATCTAAGATATTTTTTCGCTGCGCCACCATACTGATCCAATGGAACGAAATTACTTTTTTTCTGAGTGTAACACTTTTTTTTATCGTTCTAGATGAGAAAGAGAGATTTAATATTAATACAGGCCTGCATCGATTTTATGACAATCGTAAAATTGTTGATAGTCGTAATGAAGAAGCGACGTTTATTGCGAGATTTTATTGCACGGGAAAATGATAATCGGCAGGCTGTAAAGTTTGTTTTTTCGGTAGAAGATGGCAAAAATTTGAGTTTACTACAGTTGTGCGAATTAAAAGTAACGTACAGAGAGAAATATATTAATTGGCCGTGTAGGATGATGATCATTTTTAGTAATTGGAAAAAATATATATGACGTTAATTTATGCAGATTATTTCTATAGATGCAAACAGCAATGATAGCCATTTGTTCAATAAAGTATTATTTGTTAAAACAACTCTAGTTTTTCATGAAAATCAGGTTTGATCCGCATCGGATACCATCACGGTACTTTGGTAGAGGGCCAAAGGCAAAATTAACTAACGAGAAAAAAAAACTTTTTCGGTAATCCACATACGGTTTGCTTCTTTAACAGTATAAAAAATAATTTAATTTACTCTACACATTTTGTATTAACCCCATAATTAAAAATACGGTAAAACTCGACTACGTGATAATTTTACTTTTTGTGTTTTTTTGGTTGTTTGTTGTTCGCGGTATTTTTTGTTTGTTTATCTTCACACCAGTCAGATTGTGAAGATAAACAAACAGAGTGTTTACACTAAGTGGACTAAATATTTTAGGTCGAAATTGGGGTTTGGTCCATGGACTTAGCGTTCGGTGTATACTTTAACTCAACCTTAAAACTTAACTTTAAATAAATCTGTCTCGTATTTTATCACAGTGTCAACAAATTACCAACTGAGCTTCATTAACACCAAATAGACCTAGTTTATGCGAGATCCCAATGTAATCCCGATTTGGAATTATACCAGTCAGAACGTCGTATAAACGGTCAAATTCGGATTTCAGCTTAAACCCAAAGAGTTGGGTGTACGCCCGATGACTATGTGTGCGTGTACATATGAAATGTGTCAATAAAAGTGATTCTTCAATATGACGGGTCTTGTCTTGAGCAGATTTACACATTACACATATGAAATATGTGACGGCGCTTGTTTTGTGCATTTGGATAAAACTAATGTCGTTTCGTTTATTTTTGCAAAAGAAAACGTTAATCATCAATAAGTGCCGCAAATTACTACTGCCTGCTGTATTTTCCACAACATTGTGGAACGCCGAATGGAGCATTTGTATTCAAATTCGTTGAAGGAAAGTAGCAACATGTAACATACGCAAGAAAATACATAATTTGTACGCCTCTCAATTATTCTTTTTATTAGATCCGCGTGAAGTTTCAGGAAAAACAAACACACGTTCGCAAAATCTTCAGCTATCGCTAAATTTCTCTCCATAGTCATTGCCTTCTTCGTACGTTAACTGAAATGTTCAACGCACAGATATAAGAGAGAATGGATTAGAAATCGCAGCTGAGAAATGATCCAATTTTCGACCTACTGTCTATTGGTGTGAGAATGAGATACGAATGTGTGAGACAAGCCGAACCGGCGATAGGGGAGCATGGCAGCATGGGAAAACATTAAACAATTGCATGAACTTCTTGCACCTTGCTTTCATTTAATGTATGTGCATGTACATGAATGCTTAATGCAAGAGCATTTCTATCATAAATTAATAATTTCCTACGGCCTAAACTCGCTTATGCAGTTGTTGTTCTCAGACAACTGCAAACAATTACATAAAAATTTGGTTAAAATTGGAATAATCAAACTGCTGTGATGTTTATATGTACATAAATACTTGATACAACATATAAACGCAATATTAACATGCATTAAATGCTTTTTGTGTGTGCATACAAAATATATAAAATAAACGCCTTGTATCCGATCTTACCCTACAATCAGAAAAAACACGTGTGAATTTTGACAAGACTTTGTTCACCGCGTGGAAATTGGCTTTTCTCTTTAACATGCGGCGCTTGCGTTCGTACTCTGGTAGCATTTCTCGTAAAAAAGGGGGAGAATTAGGGCTTTTCGGTGCTGAGTGCGGTAGAAAGGGGCGCACTGAGCGGAATTTTTGTGAGAGAGCAATGTTGTGCGTGTATTAAAAAAGGCACATTCACGTATGGGTACACGGATAGCCATTTCGTATCCATATTCTTTCATATCTATGGTTCAACGTAACATAAACTTCCTATCTTGTCACATTTATACAATACACTTTCAATGTGAGTGTAACCTATTCCGCAAAACAAGTTTCTATGGTTATACGCATTTCGAATTTCATAAAATCCCAATTCCAATTTTGCCCGTTTATACGACGCGATATTTGGGATAATCCCGAATCGGGATTACATTGGGCTCTCGCATAAACTAGGTCATAGTTTGCCATGTAACTGACATTGACACTGCCAGCAACTGTTAGTAAAATCAAAATATGAGTTTGTTTTAGTAAGTAATTTAATTAATAGAATTCTAGTTAGTGTTATGTTTTAAACTGGTACATGGATGCGTGAAATATTTATAATCGCTTTATTTCAATTACTTACCAAATTCCATTATATATATACAGTGGCTCACAAAAGTCAACATACAGCATGTAAAAACACGAATATGGTACAGTGGAAAAAAAGAGAATGCAAGGAAAACGTAAAAGTAGCTTTATTGGCATTAAAAATAAGTTTCATAACACAGCAATAAAGAAAATCCGAACACAGAAAGAAATAAGCCATGAAAACTAAGAAAATTCATCCATCGAAAGTCAGCATACACTGCGAGCCATGTTTCGAAAAGAACGAGAATGACCAAAAAACGTGAGCTCAATACTTTGTACGCCCTCCACCAGCCTTAATAACAGCTTCATAACGCCTTCGCATCGAACTAACGAGATTTTCTGTAATTTCGGGTAATTCCTGTAATTTACTAGTAATAGTTGCTCTTGCGGCTGGCTCACGAATTCTGCGATCCAATTCCTCTCATAAATGCTCTATAGGGCTTAAATCGGGAGACTGAGGCGGACTGTGAAGCTGATGAGGGACGTTATACAGCAACCATTCCTTGACACTTCTACACGGAGAGAAATTTCGGCAATGATTTTTACTGCAGTGGATAATAAAATTTACTATTCCGAAAATTCGATGTGAAAACATGAATGTTATTACAAATTTGATGAAAATTTACTATTTTCCTTCAAATAATAGTCAATTCCACTACATACTACAACTCACACATGTTCATTGCGCTGTAGTGGAGACATTCATGTATACATAATTCACAACAAACTACTAAAATGTGTAGTGCAATTGATTACAAAGGTAATGGGGCAAAAAATTACTACTATTGCAATAAAATTAATTGCAAATTTTGTATAATTTCATTACACTTTTCTCTCCGTGTAGCTGTATGTTTTGGATTATTATCCTGCTGAAAGATCCAACCTGGCTGTAGGCTTAATTTCTGTACAGAAGGTATCAAATCGCCTCGCAATATGTTCAAATACATGTATTGATCCATAGTACCATCAATAAAATGTAATTGCCCTACACCAGCGGCCGACATACAGCCCCATACGAGAACTGACCCTCCATCATGTTTCACTGTAGGACGCAAATTCTTCTTTGCCAATGCTTAGTTCCGCTTCCTCCACACGTATCCGCGCCCGTCAGAGCCATAAATATTATACTTGCTCTCATCACTAAACATAACTTGATTCCAAAAATTTTCGTCCTTATTAAGATGCAAGCGAGCGAAGTCAAGCCTCTTCTTTTCATTAACAGGAGAAATGAAAGGTTTTCTCCGCGGAACTCTACCATTATAACTCTGATTACGCAAAACTCTACGTATTGTTTCTGGACTCACTTGCTTCCCTGTTGCCTTTGCAAGTGCAGTGGCCATTGCAGGAGCACTTTTTTGTGGCTCCTTACTTATTTTCCGTAACAAGTCTCTCTCATCTCTCTTACTTAAGGATTTCGGTCTACCTGTTCGTTGTTTATTTTGCATTCTCCCTTCCGTTTCCGCTTTCCGTATGATCGTTTGCACTGTTGGCCGACTTCTTCCAACTATTTTAGCAATTTCGCCATACGAATTCCCTTCCATTCGTTCACTAAGGACGATTTTTCGCACTTCCAAACTCGTTTCCTTCCGTGTACTCATTTTTAAGTATTAAAGGCTCCCAAATCACTTCAGTTTGATCGACTTGCAATGTACTAATGTTTATCTTTATATATTAACACGGTAGCAATCTTTATCGCAGTATGACTCATTGCTTAGACTGATTCTTTTGAATTTTCTCTGGTGTATGCTGACTTTTGTTTCCTCACTTTCAGCGGAATTTCTTGTTATTTACTATGTATATGTGTATACATATATTCTCACTAATTCTGTGTAAAATAGATTACAATGTCTCTGATATTTCTTTTAAGTACGTTTTTCACCCGTCTTTTCATTTGATTTCTACCTATATATTGCCGATTCCGCGTTTTTAAGCGGTGTATGCTGACTTTTGTGAGCAACTGTATATATATATATATATATATATATATATATATATATATATATATATATATATATATATATATATATATATATATATATATCATCAAAAAAAATTCAGTGACTATTTCACCCGAACGTCCGATAGAGCTGAAACTTTCAGAAAATATTCTGAATAGCATTCCAAAATTAACTTTTTTAACAGTGTTGACAATAAAATACACTCAAAACTAAACCCTCAGTTTTAGAATTAAAAAAAAACCGACTGAAATTCAGATCGAAAACTTGGCTTTTATTTACTATTAATTTAAACAAATATTAGGGGCGTTTTTTTGGTCCGGTACGGAACAGAATAGAACAGTGACGAAAAAAAACGATTCATTACAGAACACTTTATGCATTCGTTAAGTTTTCTATAGGTTACTGTATTCGCTGAAAATTAAGGGAGAAAATAACGAGTATAAACTACCACAATCGATAGAAAATAGAAAAAGAACTAACAGAAAATTGCCTCTTTTAACTTTCTAAGCATGCTGAGGGCTTTTTCTGATTTCCTAACTAAGAAAACGTTCAACGTAACCTTGAAAAATCCAAAGCTATCTCATAGCAAAATAAGGCAACTACTCATTAGCTTTTCTTTTTTCTATAAATATAGTTCAGCACGAGAACTTCTTCTGCAGAACAGAATTTCTGTACTAGTGAATTCGCTGGGACAGGATTGTTGTTGTTTCCAATGCCTCTGTTCTGTTCTGTGCTGGATAGAGAGGCAAAAAAAACCCCTAGCGCATCAGAACCGCTAGAAACATTAATGTTCGAAGAATAGTAGAGGATTTGTACGGATTTGGAGTGTGTATTCTACCACTACTTACTTTTCCTACTTAAAACTAATACATCCTAAGTAATAATAGAACTAAGCTTATTTTAATTTCGGTGACTTCATCGAAATTTACAGCGATAGAAAGGTGTTTGGGGTTGTCATCCAAAAAATGTGCAGTTCTCAGAAAATTTAAACATTGTTTACTTATTTTCATTGCAAATGCTATATAATAAATAATATAATATAATACTTAATGCAAGCATTTATAGGAACGAAAATAACAAAAAGGCCTAGTGATAGAAGCCCTTTGCTAGCAACTTAGCAAAAAATATGTCGCGGCTGCCTTACGTTAAAGTCAACCTGCTGTGCGAATTTCGTATTGACCCAATGACTGCATTGGAAGTTATAGGGATGCAAAGAAATTTAGGGTAACCATTCGCAAAAGTATTCAAACTTTCTACATCTTAATATTTGGTGTTTATTTTCACTACAAGATCATTACGATTTGAAAATTCTATGATAAAATCGCTTACTAAATGTATGCCAAAAAATACAAAAACGACCATAGCTGGCAACCCTATCATTATTTTGAAATAAAATTTCTATTAAATATTGCCTACAATAAGTTTTATTTGCCATTTGAATTTCGTTATGATTCAATGACTGTACTGGAAGCTATAGGGTAAAGAGCTATATTTTCCTCAGGAATTTTTCAAATTTAAGACACCAAACCTACCTTAGTTGGCAGTTCCAACCGAATTTTTCAACCAAATTTCTACCAAGCGTGGTTTCAAATAATGTTCAGCTATTGTGTTAATTTCGTCAAAATCGAATGACTGAATCAGAATTTATAGGGCCAAAAGTATTTATTTTTCTTAGTGATTTTTCAAAATGGCACCACTGGGACAAAATTGCCCGCATTTCAAAATCACTTCTATCAGACCTGGTCCTATTTAAGACCAATACATTCTGTATAGTTCAATTATTTCTGATTATCGAATCGGCAGGTTCCGTGAACAGAAGTTTTTGATGCTAAAAATATAGGTTGATTGGGGAATGGTTAATGTTCTTCGAACATTAATAATAATGTTTTTCAAACATTAGTAAAAACGCGCCTACTATATTCTTGTGGAAAAGCGCTTATTCAATTGAGGGCTTTTAGCAAACATTCTTATATAAGTTATTAGAGAGAACGAAGAGCTGAATCCACTAATTCAAATCTTGATTTCCCGGACGCGTTGGCAGTTTAGCCAGCCAACAATAAAGTTATATAGTTTTTAATTTGTGTAGTGATGCATTGTTTCCTCTGTTCTCTCCGAGCATTCCGATCGGTTGCACTTGTTTAATCTTTCCTGTGAATGATCTTTTCGAAAGAGGGCCTTTGATCATTTATTGCGCGAGTCCAATCTACAGTATTTAAAGCCAAATATGGATTTAGCTATCAATAAATTGTCAATTGATGTTGACACCAAACTGATTTGCCATTCATTTTCATGTTTTTTTGCCATTGGTTGAGGATTCTGCTTTTTGGAAATGTAAAGGATTGTCCCAAACGTAAAGCTCACACTATAACCCATTTCGGGTCTCGGTGACAAAGTTGAAAGGGACTTCATTCGCAATCAATATATACGAGGATGAAATGATCAGTATTAGCCCTCACTTCAAATCCAAGTAGCTTGACTTCCTTCTCAGATCTAGGATAGCTAAAAGCCGGGTGTGAGGTCATCGTTGGATCTCAACCAGATTCCACACATGCTAGTAGCCGGTACTGTACCCACTCGGCTATTTCAGCTTCTCAAAAGGCTATCCTAAAAAATTTAACCCTGCATCCTTGCCTTTTAGAATACTAATTATTGACTTATTATTTACAAAAAATAGCTCAGCTCAATTCCTTGTTAGTCTATTGTTTGCAAACTAAATTTTCAATTAGCTTCTCAGACCGAATCCAAACTATAATTTTCGACAAATATTTCCACATCATTTATCATTACCCCATATTGCCGGAATTAGGTAGCTAATGCCATCAATTAACGAATATAAGACCCACCGTGTCGAAATGTTACCTTCGACAAAAAATTGAAACGAAAACTACAACTGACAACATCTTCAAAGAACATCCTGTTCTCGCAGTTCACTTTTAATTATATCGGTCTGAGTCCTTTCTAATCTAATAAAATACTATTGCTATAACGATGACTGGACACATTTTTCGGTATCATATTTTCCATTTCGTTGACAGCACTAGCCCCGAAGAATGGCATCCGAAAGGTACGCCCTTCCCTGAACCCATGATCTTTGCGCTCGAATTTCCATTTCTTTGCTACTCTTTTCCATGTAGGTCTAACAAAAGATCATGGACGGTGATTTTGTAAAGTCGGCCAACAGAAACGAACCAACAGGGAAAAACGGCCTGAGAAGATGAGACTCCCTGCCAAGATGTCAGCTGATATGAAAAGAGAAATGACATTCTTTCCGTTTTTGATGTTATCAGCGAAAAAATGGGTTTCGATCGTTTCTTTTATTTTGGAAGTTCGGTGTCGGAAAATTTCATATTACAAACATCTATTTAGGTCGGCTGATCGAAAAGTACTCGATGATTCAATAGTTAAAGTGGATTAGGGCAGCCATTTTGTAGCAATCGATGTCACATCAATGAGTCATCCGATCTGTGACAATCTTTTACAGCATTGCTTTGTTTGGGTCTTTCTCCTTTCCGTCCATTATCGTTTATTGAAGATTAGACGAGGCTCGAAATCGGAAAGCCGACAGTCTGTTTGATTAGGACGTGAAAATTCCGAAATTTATGGCAGGCGATAAAAGAGTACTCGGCGAGCAGCCAGGAAATGGCCCCAAGTAAAAGGTGCAATTTGGCAGAAGGCTTTGCTGCAAGGGCTCACAAATTAGATTATGGGTTACAACACTATTGTCAAATATTTGTTGAGGAAGAGATGAGAGCTTGGTGAGGTTGTTTGGAAGTTGAAGAGTCTTTGACAGGAATGCCTCTGGTATTAACCTTTGAGACACGTGGCTGTCACTCAAAACTCTTCCAAGTTGTTTGGATGAATACGTCTCAGTCGATGGATGAATTCCAGTTTACCGAAAAGCAATTTTCTCCACACACATTCCATTCGGTTAAGCATTACATACAGCATCCAGAAAAAAATTGGCTAATTTCACTTGTGCAGACTCGTCCGTATCAATATTTTTCTTCAAACGAATACCACCGTGTTCGCAGGCCGCGGATACCAACTTTGTCGATGCCGAAGTTTTAATTACTCGACTGATTGCTGCCTAAATGACAGCAGTTATGCCGAATATGTGCTAGGTATCTGTATCTTTACAAAACGAGCCCGAATCGAGATTATGTGAACATTTTCATCCTACGGGCATTTCATCTTGGGTCACTTTCGTGAGCGCGTAATTCACTTTTTCCACCGAAGGTTCCACGATGACTTTGGAAGGCTATGACGGCGACGAAGCTACGAACGGCGTGGCCCAGCCAATGCGTCACTGTAAAGGGCTTGCGAGTTCTGTGAGAAGAAAGCCATTCAAAACAATTATTCCGTCTGTTGTCCATTTACAAATTACCGTCCATAAATCAGTAATGTTGCACTTGTGCGCTGAGTTGACGGCTGCTGACCTGTAAAACATTTGAGGTTTCATTGAAATTTGCGAAAAAAAAGTCAAGGCTTGAGCAAGTAATGTTCTTGGTTGTTTCACAGCTCACTTTCGGTTGAACCATTTAAAATTGTTGCAGCAACATTGTAGTAGTGGAGTTACTTGCTTTTGGATGTTCAGACTTTCTTATGAGTTTGGCTATGATATGGGGGATCAGGGAAGTTTTGAATTTGAAAACGAATATGTGATTCGAATTTAAGGGGTATTGTGCGTAAATTTTGATTAAGTTAGGAGTGAAAATGTTATTGAAGTCATTTATCTTCGCTGCTACTGCTGCAGATCGTGGCGCTGAATATTTTAAGTGCGTCTTGATCAATGGCAGATTAGGGTAGGAATCATTGAAAACAACAACTGAGGCAGGGCTATTGTTGTTTTCAATGCTGCCCACTCTAATCTGCTATTGATCGGGACGCAAAAAAACGCACCTTTTGACATATTTCCAAGATATCAAATGATTCAAGTACTCAATGCAATAGTTTAAGGTTCATATACTGGCTTCACTTCCTATAATTATTTTTAATAACAAGGAATAATCTAACAACAATCGAGGCTAAAACAAGTCCTCCAAACAAAATACAAGTTTATGCCGATAATAAAACACAGACCACCTTAAGGGGTTAGTCCACTTTTAACTGCTCAAAATTCATTTTTTTTTAAACAGCTACCAAAAAAAAAAACTATTCAAGATATCGATTTGAAATTTTACATACATCTTTATTGAAGTTCAAAGTTAACATTTTCATTGGAAAAATTACTAAAAAAACAAAATGGTGACCGACCCAATGGATCGCCGATGCACCGCCGAAAAAAAAGCAAATTGCGCCTCGTAAATTCCTGGACAAAATAAGCATCTGTGAACAAAAAACCAAAAATATTTCATTAGTTTTGAGTATAAAGGACTGCACGGACCTAAATTTAGAGCCCTAAAGCGATTAAAAAAAATTTGGTATACTTTTGAATCAAAAAAATGAATCAAAAATTTTTTTTCAATCAAAAAAATGAATCAAAAATTTTTTTTCAATCAAAAAAATTTTTCCCAAATCGTCAAAATTTTTTTTTTTCTAAATTTAGGCCCGTGCAGTCCTTTATACTCAAAGCTAATGAAATATTTTTGGTAATTTGTTCACAGACGCTTATTTTGTCCAGGAATTTACGAGGCGCAATTTGCTTTTTTTTTCGGCGGTGCTGCGGCGATCCATTGGGGCGTCGCCATTTTGTTTTCTAATAATTTTTTCCAATGAAAATGTTAGCTTTAAACTTTAATAAAGATGTATGTAAAATTTCAAATTGATATCTTGAATAGTTTTTTTTTGGTAGCTGTTTAAAAAAAAGTTCATTTTGAGCAGTTTAACAGTGGACTAACCCCTTAAGAGCCATCAAAAATCTTCAACTTTACAAATACCATTTAGCAAATACACACAAAGTCTATTTTTCGTGTGCGATGTTGTTTGATATGTTAAATGATGATGAAATTTCGCCAAAAGACTCCACACGTTGTGGCCAGGCTATATTTATCGTCAAACCGCATATATTTAAGCACAAAGACCTGTAACAATTATACTCACAATTTTTTCGCAAGCTGATCCGATGATCTGTCATACGAAACACAACAACAAGAAAACATCAAAAAGTTGAAATAATGTACATAGTTATATTCAGTGTGCTACCGTTCTACACATTAAAGCTGTTTGCTTATGAATGTGTGCAAACATTAAACAAATTTTTGTAATGCGGTATGCTGTTATGTAGTTTGTCTTTTAATCGTGCGCATTCTGAGAATTATTTTAAGTAGTCGTGAAAGATAGTTACATGTGAAAAAATGTATATTCATTTGATTATGACAATATCATTTGTTTGTTTGTCTGCAAAATTAATTTGTTTTGTTGAGTACAGGTACTTGTTTATTGTTTAGTGTATTACTTAAATACATATAATATTGCTGCTTGTTTTATTACGTTAAATTAATGAGCTTTTGTCTAGACATAAGCTGTGCACTAAAAATAACATTTGAAAATTTTCTAAGTAGGTCGACTCCTAATTCTTTTTTTCAGCAAGTTCTTGCAATCAAACGCACAGTTCGGACAAGAGGAACTATTTGCTTTGCACAGATCCATGAATTATTTACAAAATTTGGTGCAATAATTCTATGGTAAGAATTTAATATTATAAAGATAACAGTTTTAAATAATAAAAAAAAACTCTGTCGCAACAGAACCGCTAGAAACATTAATGTTCGATGAACAGTAGAAAAATCGTGCAGATTTTGCGTGTATATTTTACCACAAGTGCTCCAACCTGTTTCGAGGGCAATGTACTGCTTTGATCTAACGAATGCATTTAAACTAGTAGGGTGGACAGTTTTCCAGGGTTGACACTTTTATAAATTTCAAAATTTAGGAAAGTCAAATACTTGTTACTTATGCTTATTATCGGTTCCAAAACTTCTGCGTGTTTTCTAATGTGCGTAAATCTGGCTTGCATAAAAGCAGGAAAATGCATAAAAGCACAAGAATACTGAGCTAATTTTGTGTTTTGAGAATTTCAAAATATTATATGATGTGGGGGCCAAGTGGTAAGGGAAAACTGTTGTTTTTGTGTGTTAAATTATAGTGTTAAATAGTTTATTTAAATACTGAAATATCTAAAATCAAACTTTTTTTTGTGTGATTTCTTTTCTGCAATTTGTTTTGTGCGTGTTTTGTTTCGTACGATTTTTTTTTGTAAAAAAACTTATGAAATACGTTGTTAAAAACGATTTAGGAAGTACTATTTATGAAGCTTCTCTTTTTTTACGGCTTTTTTTTTTCTGAGGTTCCTATCTACCGCACGAAAACAGGCTTGACTGTATTTGATTTTATACGATACTTTACGAATCTACTCTATGTGCATGTGAGCATGCGTGCTTAGCTTATTACGCACTGCATATGTTTATATTATTATGCAAATATATGTATATATGCTTCCCTCAATTTAAAAGTCACGAGCCACAACTGCCTGATATAGTGGCTTCCTTTTTCAAATACTCCACCACAATAATTCCTTCAGCATCCCAAAAACCTGATGCATAACTTTTTCTACCAAACTCGACACCTAGAATTTATTCCGCGTCGGTAAAGAGGTTAGCTTCCAGGTCATCGACTGCTGTTTGGTTTCTGGACTAAAATTGTGGAACCAAGTCTCATCCATGGCTACGAAACGTGACAAAAACTTCTCCAGATCTGTTTGGAACTTTTCGAGATTTACCCTCGAAATGTCGACTCGTTTCCTCTTTTGCTCGTCGGTTAGCATTCTCGGCACCAAACGCGAAGCAACCTCCTTCATATGTAATTCGTTGGCAACGATTCTTTGAACGCTGCTATACGAGATCCTTGTGACCTCAGCTACATGCCTAGCTGTCACTCTTCGATCTGCTAATACGAAATCATCGATTTTTTTCACATTGTCTTCAGTGAGGACGTCCTACGCGATGCTCATTTTCCGCGGATGTTCTTCTCAGCTTAAACTCCTTGCTCCAGGGTGATACGGTGAAATATAGAGGAACATAGCCCTCTAGTGTTTCCACCAAGTCACTGTCCATGTCTTTGATAGACATTTTTGTCAAACACAGATACTTAATGACAGCTCTAGTTTCGTTTTTCTCCATATTCAAATGAATGTACCTCCTTGGAATCGTGGCCTATTTATATGTTTTTTTTATGCTGACATAGCGGGTATATGAGGTAGTAAATTTTTTTTTCAAATTTTATGCGAACTAGAAATAACCGATTATCACTACTTTTGGATCACACCTCGTAATTTGCATAATTGCATTTTAAATCATCTAAGTTTTTGAACGTTTGTTGTCTTTGATGTCTTCGTTTCGTTTGGTAACGTTTATTCGAAATCATTTCCAAATCTGCTAAGGAACCACAAACCAATTATGTGATTTATCAAGTTTAAACAAAAAAGCTACCACAACTGGGTTTTCAAATTTATGTGGGATTAGTTGAACTATTTCAAGCGACAAGAAGAATATCTTACAGAACTAACGTATACTTTTTTCTTTTATAATAAATGTTGACACTGATTTCGCAAAGAAGTGAATTCATGGTGTCTGTTATTTCTAAGATAATTCAAGCACACAAAGCTTTATAGTTTATCAGAATTCCTGCATGAAAATTTATTGAAAAAAAATCAATATTAAAATTTGCTTTTGAAATGTACTCACATAGCCCACACTGGGCGCATAAAAGTTTTCATAGGTTTCTGACACATTTACTAAAGAACAATTAAAAAAAAACTTAAATCTCCAACATTGAATCAGTATTGGACTGAAAAAAAGAAAAAACTCAAGTCTGAAGTTTATATTCCTCACACATTTCACTATTGAGTATAGGGCTAGAACAATAAATATGCTGCAATAAATAGAATGGATTTCATCCGAAAATCTCAGAATACGCAGACTTCTTAGGACTAAGAAAAAAATCCAACAGAAAATAGATGCGATAACATTCCATGCAAGAAGCAAGCAGACTTTCTTTAAGATTACTTGAGCATTGTACCCGTAGTTTCTTCTTACTGCTTCCTGTATTCCTGTCAAAATATTTGGTCTCAAATTTGTAATCTTATCCTAGGAGAGATATACACCTAGAATGGTCGAAAAAAATCGATTTATTTTCTATTGTATTTTCTTGAAGATTCAGGTCTCAAAAATATCTGGTGAAAACACCAAGTTAATATTTCTGTAAATAAGCTAGTTACAGCCGAGAGAGTGAAACGTGTTTTGCGGCGCCGAGCCGACAGGTAGGTAGCAACAAGTGACTCTTCGAAAAATACGTGTCTTTTCATATTGTGAACAAATTATAGACCTATTTTATGATTCTGTTGTGTTTTTGGGCATGCTTGGCTCAAAATATAATGTAAGTGCCATGCAGCTGTGATTCTTTACCATAAATATATACGTTTTGTCAGTGGCTGGTGGTACAGTGAATTACAGTGAATTTTCGTTTGTGAAAAAATATTCTGAAGAAAATGGACATAAGAAATAAAGGTTCGCGAGAACTTCATCGATCCGGACCTATTCGCAAAGATCGGAACAAGAAGAAAATATCACCTAAAAATCGATATTCTGCCGAAAAAGTTAGCTACGAGAATATTAGTTCCAGTGCCAAAAAAGTATTGATTTTCTTGTAAAATCTTCTTATTGCGCTGAATGCAACTATTGGAATAAATACAAAAATACTGAATCACGATGGAAACTCATGTCGAATCGGCAGGTAAAATGAAAGTAGACGCCATGAAAGAATTGTTTTCACAATCTGTCGAAAAGTTTGGAGTTATGTATGTAATTACGTCGGGGATGGCGACTCTATGACGTACACAGGATTAGTGGATGCGAAGCCGTATGGTGACGAGATAGAAATTACAAAAAAAGAATGTGTGGGACACGTTCAAAAGCGAATGGGAACCCGTCTTCGCGATTGCAAGAAAAAAATCCTAGAATCGGCGGCAAAAACAAATTGACGGCAAAGTTTATAGATGAACTGAACATTTACTCTGGCTTGGCTATTCACAGAAACTGTGCCTTACGGCTCAACAAACAGCAAGCCTCAACATCATTTCTGTCCCGAAGGCCCCGAATCGTGGTGCCAGTGGCAACAAGCAAAGGCTATAGGAGAATTAGAAAATTTTCGTCGCGATTATTCAGCATTGCCAAAAATGGTGTTAGATGTCATCAAACCAGTATACGAATGCAAAATCAGCAATGGAAAATTGTTGGAACGCTGAGTTGGTGGATATACCCAAAACTGCAATAATTTATTACCCGTAAACGAAGATCTCAGCGATGAAAAATTGTTGGAACGCTGTGTTGGTGGATATACCCAAAACTGCAACCAACTTATTTGGAAGATAGCTCCAAAAACGATGAACAGCGGGGTCAAAATCGTTAGCATTGCAGTATATCTGTATTTCTGAAAATTTAATGATTTATTCAGTCCCAAAATTTCAAACGCGTTTTTCTTAAAAACAGGTTTTTCAAATCGGTACCCAAAATTTCTCGAAAACCAATTAACCGATTGCTTCAATTGTTTTTGTGATTATTTCATATAGCATTATCTAGTACCTGTCATAGGATTTTTATTTTTCGTTGCTTATTTTTTGTTTTATAGGCCAAATAACATCTAATTTTTGGTCCAAAAATCACTATTCATGTTCAAACGTCCGGCATTTTGTCATTAATCGATATTTTGAAAATCGGCCATGGCAAGTACTAGATTATAGTATCTAATTTAATAATCTTTTTCGATTTTTTTTAGCTGATGTTTGAAGAAACAACAGTGGGTATCGTTAACGCTGGTTTTCTTACGGCGCTCCAAGGATCATACAATATCCTTGTATATTTTTTATATTTTTAAATAAAGAAAATTAAACAGACTATTGAATGTTCATACTTTTAGATAGTTAAACTCCCAATCCGATATTTCAAATAGTTTTCCTTAAAAATTCCGCAAAAATGACCTTTTTTCTTGCTTCTAGGTGTATATACCTCCTTAAGCATAGCGTTGTTACACATGCAAAAATAGCATTATATGACTTTCTTTCTTATTATTTTTTTTTGTTTCCATGAAATGTTTAGACTTTTATTTTTTATGCGAATTTTTAGATACGAGTGCCATAATTTGCCACATTCGAGTAGTGTCGAAATTTAATTGAGTGTCTCTCAGTCGAATCATTACTATTAAGTTTTCTATTTTTACTAACTAATAAAATTAAAAAATTATAATGAATTAAATTTTTGTTTTTATTAAAATAACTTAATTTTAGGGTTTAAATACGACCGAACTATTTAAAAATGATACACCACATTATAAATAGATGTTGGTAGACATTCATTTAGTATAAATAAAGTATTTTTGGTCTTCGAATTATAGATACATCAAACGCAATAGAAAAAAAAACTCTAGCGCACCTGAACCGCTAGAAATACTAATGTTCGAAGAACAGTAGAAGAATCGTGCAGGTTTTGAGTGCATATTCCACCACATCTGCTTATTACGGCCAAACTGTTTCAAACGCCACGTTTTACTTTGGTCTCAAGAAAGCATTATAACTCATATGGTGGAAGGTTTCAGATATTACCACTGGCATGAATTTCAACGTTTATGAGAGCAAAACACTTGTTAATTATATTCGTCATCAGTTGCTTATTTCACAAAATTTTGAAAGTAGCATCTCATATAACATCAATGAAGAAAATGCTCAGTGCCTGCAGCACTGCAACTGAAGTTGGTGTTTGGAGATGCGATCCAAAAACTTTGCAGAACTTTGGGAATTGAAACATCGGTTATTTATTTTCATTGTAAATGTTTCCGGTATGAATACTAACTGTAAGCATTTATTGATACAAAAGTAGCACAACCGACTCGTGCTGGCAACCTTTCGCCAGTATCAAAGCCAAGAATATATCACATCTGCTTCACGTTGTTATGTTATATTCGAAGTTATAGGAGAATAAAGAAATTTAGGGTTACCTGCAGCAAGTTTTTTCAAATAATCGAAAGCTTAATATTTGTTGTTTATTGTCACTACAATATCATTACCAATTGAAAATTCTACGATAAAACCGCTTAATAAAGATATTGCAAACAAACACAAAACCAACAATAGCTGGCAACCCTATCGTGGCTTTTCAACCTGAAGTATGGCCTATAGGTTCCATTAAAATTAAAATAGGTTCCATTAATTGTATGAAATTCGTATTGATTGCATGACTGCACTGGAAGTTATAGGGCAAAAAGTTTCATTTTCCTGAGCGAATTTTCAAAATCAAAGGCACAAAAATTACCATAGCTGGCAGCACCAATTGAATTTTTCTACCAAATTTCTATCAAACAGAGTTTAAAGTAAGGTGCAGCTACTGTGTCAATTTCATGAAAACCTGGTAACTTATTCACATTTCATAGGGCAAAAAGCAAATTTTTTCTTTGTAATTTTTCGAGATGGCACCACTGGCACAGAGTTGCCTACGCAGAGTTGCCTACTATCAGACCTGGTCCTACTTAAGTTCAATGCGTTCTGTAAATTTCAATTAATTCTGCTTATTGGATCGTGAGTTTCCGTGAACAGAAGTTTTTGATGCTAAAAATATAGGTTAACTGGGAAAAGGTTACCGTTCTGGTCCGACATGAAATTTCCAAAGTTTTACTTTGAACGTGTAGATAAAGCATAAGATTTGTATACAGATTGGTTTTATTGTAAGAAACGGACGTTTTTTTAGGATATTCGATGGTTTGAATATTTTCACTTCCATATTTTTATTTTTCAATTTCAAGACACCAAAATTATCATAGCTGGCAGCTCCGACCGAAATTTTCAACCAAATTTCTACCAGTTATCTTTTTCAGTAATTTTTCAAGATGACACCACTGGCACAGAATCGCCCGCATTTCAAAATCACTTCTATCAGACCTGGTGCTATTTAAGAACAATTCATTCTGCAAATTTCAATTGATTCTGCTTATTGGATCGTGAGTTTCCGTGAACAGAAGTTTTTGATGCTAAAAATATAAGTTAATTGGGCAAGGGTTACCAGGCGTGCTCGTAATACCAAATCAAATTTAATTTTTTGTCTATGTAAACAAAGCACAAGATTTACATATGAGTGGCTTTTCTTTGAAGAAACGGCATTTTTTCAAGAGAGACGATGATTTGGAGGTTTTCATTTTCAGTGCCTGCTTTAGCTACAGGGTTGCCAGCACGCTCATTAAAAGCTACACAAATCTATAACTAACTAATATCAATATGTCCTGAAAATTTTGTAATGATTGAATAGCTCTGTCAAAAGTTATCACAATTTAAAATTTTTCAAGTTTTCCCGTTCTCTTTTTAGGCACCCAGCGCACACATGGGGTTAAAAAATTCCAAAACATTATCCGATTCACATGTAAAACACGTTCGAAATTTATTTCGTCAACTTTATTTTTGCAAAAATTATTTGTGTACGGAATAATAAGTATACTAAAAATATCACTAAAATGGCCGCCGGCGCCAAAGTGTTAAATATTATTATTTTTTTGTGAGACTTGGCACTATTCTGCATATACACCAATGTGTCCTGAAAATTTCAGTTTAATCGGATGGCGCGTTCCTGAGATTTTTTCACTGAAATTTTTTGATGATATATATATATATATATATATATATATATATATATATATATATATATATATATATATATAGAAATATGAATTTTTGGCCAAAGTGATTTTAATACTAACGTTCTTCTTCGAACATTAGTAAAAACCCTCATAATCTGATACCATCAAACCATTATAACAAACCACTAAACAAAATGAATCGCACACGACGATTATTGCATATGGTCACAAATATACCTATGTATCTACTTCCTATAGAATCAAAACACAGAAACAACAACGAATCGTTAAACCAACATGTCGATTGAAACATGTCTCTTTCGTCGTTGCACGATCGATTTCCATTTGCGGTCAAAAGCAATTTTGCAAACGAAGACACTTTACTGATCGGATTAACAATAATCATTGCAGTCAAATTACAACGACATTTCGTTTTGTTAAGCGAAAGACGGGTGGATCAATTCACCGTCAATTTGTCAGGACCGAATGAAATTTAAATAAATTTTCTGATTGACTGAATGCGAAGCGACGATGACAAAGTGGTGATGATTCAATATGGATTGATTGAACTTCGGGTTTTCGTAGGACGAATCAATGATTTTATTGATTATGTTTGACTAGTTGTTTGCTTAAAGTTGGCTCAGGTTTTACGGATATTTGAATTTATTTACATGAAGATTAACTTACCGTTATGCTTTTCAATTAAACTTCACCCACCAACATTTTGTTTATTTATTCTGCACTAGATTGTATCTTTTTGATTCATTTATTGATTAAGTAAAAGAATGTAAACTTAAGTTTGTTTTTGTTGTATTCAGTTTTAAAGAAATTATTTCATAAAATCCCTGTTGAATTTATCTGAAGATTGAATTAGAATGATTTCTATGGCCGATTCTGTCGAATTTTTGTTCTATAGATGGTATATTCAAGTAAATAGAGATATATGATTTCCTGATTTGCGGATATTAATATAAAAGATGTTTCAAAAAACACCATAAACATAATCCTAAAAATCTTCTACATGTCTTTATTTATCATGCCCAGCTTTTCACATTCCCACGACCCCATCACAATCCTATTATCTTCGGAATTCCATTGAAATATAAGACGAATCAAAATAAATTGCACACTATTCGCGTACGCACTTTCAATCATCCTACCAAACAATCAGATTTAAAATTTGCATTTAAACCCCAGCGCATTTTTTTCCGCGAAATCCGTTCCTTCGTCAGGCAGCATCAGTATCAATAGGCCAATGCAGACGTGCATTCATGGGACGACTTCGAAGCTCAACAAGGTCGAAAATCATCATCGATCATACTCGGGCCTGACACTTTTGACTCGCAAAGTGCACCTGGCCGACGCCTTTTCATGCGATCATCATTCCCAATTGCCGTTGCATTTCATATTATGATTATTCTTGTTATTGATGCAACCCGCTGGAAAACTGCGGTATTCTGCTCGCCCATATCGGTAATCTCTCAGTCATTGTGTTAAACTTGTGTTGCTGCAGAGGAAGGAAAATTATTTCAAACGATCGTTCATGGTAAGTTCTCGCAAATACCTGAATAAGTCAATATGTAGATACTTAGTCTCGTCCATAATGCATTCAGTAATATATTGAATAAACTGCATGGACCAAGTGATCGCACAAGTCACTGACTGATCATCCTATCTCGCATGCATTATCATACAAACGCACAGGTTTATATGCAGAAACCGATCGGCTTGGACTGATCGAATGACAGATAATTCGTACGATCAGTCAAGTTTAATCGTCGTGACCAAAACAGGCCACTACAGAGCGGGAGTTCAATAAAGTTACTCAATCACACATGTCGCCTTCTTATCCATGTATGTATGTATGTACAAAAGTATGTATGTTGATCCAAAATGACTCGCGCGATGCTCAGACTACGATCTTCGCAGGAAGATCAAATGATTATTGTCTGCAATGCACTGAGCTGACATAACAATAGAACTAAGTTATTCATGCAGCCTGGTGGCATGTTGAACACGACGATAAACATCTTTAGTGTATTTGTCATTTTGTCGTCTCTTTTATGGAGTAAGATTGTCATGCGTAGTTTCAAGAAATTTTGAAAGGAATGAGGTGATTTGAAATAAAATTTGTTATTTTGTTGCTGGCTTAGTAATATTGTAATTTTGGAAGTACTGATTAATGTGTTGCATAAAAATACTATCTTTTACTTTGTTAAATGGGTATAATAATTTACAAGAAAATTGGGTTAGATTAAGAAAGAGGGTTGCAAATTGCACTGCTTATGTTAGGCCAGCTGATTGGGCCCATTTGTAACCTCCGCTGGCAAATTGTATATGGTAAGTGACCAGTCCACGCACTATTGGTTTTGAAGCGGTGTGAGCATTCTTCGTACCCACCTTCCAATGATCTTATACATGCCAAGATGATTATTTAAAGTGGCTGTACCTGATACTCCAACCATTTTTACGAGCTATTTTTCCTTTAGTCTAGCATCTTCCAACATCGCTTTTTGGACTTTTTGAACAATGTCCGGAGTGTTCACTTTAGTTGGCCGTTCTGGTCGTGGGTCGTCTTGAAGTGAGTCCCTTCTTTGATTGAAAAGACTGTACCTCTGATAATCATAATTTTACTTAGGCAAGAGTCTCTGTAAACGGATGCTATCTTTTTCATTATGGTTTGAGGCAACTTTCCTTATTTGGCAAGGAACTATATAACAGCGCAATCAATTCTCGCCATATTTTACACTTTCGGCTATATTGAGCTGCTTGATCGGCGATAGTTCAAAAACGAATGGCACGATTGTAATAAACCTACAAGGGTCATTCCTGAGTGTCAATCCATTCCAATCCAGAAAGAAGTATATATTGATTTTTGGTTGATTTCCACTCTATACGGTTTAAATGTTCTCAAAGAGCATCTGTATTGCTGGATTTACACTCTCCCCGAGATATGGCAAATTTGTCCAAGCACGAGAGTGTAGATGGTCATCCCGTCTACTCTCACCTGGTTTTCTCCATCCACACACATGCCAAGCTACGGCAAGCACGAGAGGCTTTAGGTACGGAAGTATTACCAATTTAATTTTTTTAGGGAAGTATTACCACTTAAATTTCAGCGGAGTTTTTGTACGGATATGAATATCATGTAGGTAGTTATCCTTTCATAAGATAAGCCATCGTAACCCCCCTGTATTTGAGAATTGATTCTGGAAGTACTAAATTATTCACGAAGCTCCATACTCACAATGTAATCGAGTTTGTCGAGTAAGCGATCAAATAACAACTTACCCACTGCATTACCTTTCTTAAAAAGCAATTCATTAGGTAACTTGTTGCTTATTTCTACAAACAAGTGAGGCTGCGTAGCTACAATTTTTACTTAAAATACTGCGCGTAAGAATTTTTATGCACGCAGTTCCGAAAAAAATGTGTTTTTCAAAAGTGCAAGTTATATTGTGCAAGTGATGTGAGCGCGTGTTCGATTTTTTTATTGAAATAAAGGTTTAAAATAGTATATTTTGAATAATGCTGGAATATCTTTATTTTATATTCTTGTTTTACAACATAAAATTTATTAACTTTATAGTGATATTTGCTGTTTTATTCGTCTTTTTTCATCCATGAAATCTGTGTCTATATATTTTGTAAAAACTTTGTATTTATCTATTTTTCAACTTAACTCTATTTTTTCCGAATTAGATTTTGGCTTCCATCACGCATACGTATTCGATATGATTATTTACAATTTCCGTAGTTTTCCTCATATATCAACGTACCATATAACCACTTCTGTAATGTATTACAGCATGTCACTTACTGAACTGATTTTCTATCATCACTTTTGAAAGCACTCCAACGTAACTGTTTCCGTAACTAGTACACAGCACAATCACAACACATGAACTTCTATGACATAATGAGGTAAATGTAATGCAGAAATTATATTGGAAGTGCTTACCTTGGTAATTAGTGACCTATTGCCCAGAAGTAGTTACGAATTGTATGCTGAATGACTTACTGAAGCTACAGGGCATGTCTAGTCAAATGTTGCGTCGATTAACTTGCCGAATTCCCTGACGAAATGTTGTCCTGTATGCCGAATTTACACACAAGCAAATGTTGGCGAGCTGAAAGTGTAAATGGTCACCTCGTCTATTCGCCCCTGTTTTTTTCACATGCCAAAACGTGGAGGGAAGTAATTTTAAATATCTTAATGTATAATTGCGGCATTATGCCGAAATTACACACGGGCAAATGTTGGCGAACCGAGAGGGTAAATCGTCACCTCGTCTATTATCCCCGTTTGTTTTTCACTTACCAAAACATAGAGGTAAGTAATTTTACAAGTTGCTCGATGAAACGTTCGGTGAGAGTGTAATTGCGTCTTTATGTGTAATCGAGGCATATGATGATAGAGCGAGGATGTTACACTGAAATCCGGCAACATAGTCCCGCAGTCTATTCCACTGGTAAAAATTTAGATGTGCTGACTAAACGGTCGAGTTGACTCATGTATCTGTCTTTGATTCATCCGTGTAAATCAATGTGCTAATCTACCGGTGACTTTTATGATCCCCCAGTTTGTTTTTGTAGCTATTTTACTCTCGAAGTTTCTGACAAGGTATATTGATTTGTATATGTGAATCACATCCTTAGCAACAATATCGTATTACTGGCATTCTGTGTGAAAATCATTGTTTTACTGTTGATTAAAATCATACCATATGAACGAATAAAAATGAACGAGCTCAGGTGCATAAGTCTCAGAATCATTTCTAAACCGGCAGCTGGTGTGACCCTCATTACACTCGAAATCTTTATGCTAACTAATCTTTGCAGTTTTTTCATCTTTGCAGTCACGATCTTTCCATATCCCAAGATCGACCTCACTAAACATGGCAATCATGTTACCAAAAATTTAAGATCCCATCTAGAATAGGCCAATCGGCATGCGGCGAGTGCTGCTTGACCGTTTTCAATACTGTACTTTACATTCGCCTCCACCTTTCTGTTTGATGTCTGTGAAAAGGCCCAAAAATTTAACACAATCAACAAGCTTTTGTGAAGATTGTAAGCTTAATTTTTATCAAGTTTGCCACAAGACAGTAGACATGGGTAACGCAGCAAATTTTGAAGCGCTGATACACTGATACCGGCGCCAGCAGTGGTATCAGTGCACTGCGCTGATACCAGTGCGCTATGATACCATGATCTTACATACGGCGCTGGTAGCATTGCGCTAATACCATGACGCTATGATTCACTCAAAAAAACATGATTGAAAAAGCTTGTATGGAACGAGAGCAACCCACATTTGAACTTACTAATTTTCCGATATAAAACACCCTAAAATACCCAGGCTATAGTATGTACCCATTCAGGTATCTTTCCAAACGTGCGTACGCGTAGGTATATTGCTTTGCATCAAACAGACTTGAGTTACGTATACTCAACTCATATCTTTGCGCCGCGCCGTAGCATAGCGCCAGGCCAAATGGTGTTGGCATTGCAAAGCGGCAGCGCCAACACCATTGATACCGAAGTGCGTTACTGCGCTACTGATGCCGACAAGCGATACCAGCGCAGTGGTATCATGGCTAAAGCTTCAACGCAATTGCGCGGCGCAGCTTGTACCCATTCAGGTATCTTTCCAAACGTGCGTACGCCTGACTTTTTGATAAGTGTAAATTAGACAAGCATTAACATCATTGCTTTAATATGCCATAAAGGTATTATTTAGTTGTAGTATTGAAGCATAATGAAATTCTATTGCCCAAACAGACTTGAGGTAAATATTCTCAACTCATATCTTTGCGCCGCGCCGTAGCATAGCGCCAAGTCAAATGGTGTTGGCATTGCAAAGCGGCAGCGCCAACACCATTGATACCGAAGTGCGTTACTGAGCTACTAATACCGAAGTGCGTTACTGCGCTACTTATACCGACAATCGGTGTCAGCGCAGTGGTATCATGGCTAGTGCTTCAACGCAATTGCGCGGCGCAGCGCTGCGTTACCCATGTCTACAAGACAGTGTTTCTTAGCCCAGTTACAATCGACAGTGCTCGGGCAAATACATACTTAACAGGTACCTAAATTTTGTCCTTTAAATCACCCTTGAATTTCCATACGGCTTTTAAATTCTACACAAAAAAAATGGACACAATTGAATTTTCCAGCATTTCACTGACTGATAGGGTTCAAAAATTTTAGAAGTTCTATATTATTCCAGCAACTTTGTTCCAGCCACATCTATACTGATGTACACGCCAGGCATTATGTAGGTTAGCAAGAAACTCGTTATAGCAAATGAGCTCTTGATGTGCAAATCTACCAGCTTTTCTAAGATAGTGATTCAATCTGTTGGGTTTTGGAATAAATATAGACTACTCTTGTTTTCGTTCGTTACACGGATATCACTCCAAGGAAGAGACATGGGGAATAATCACGCAGCAGTATAAGAATGATACTCTTGTGTGTTGAATGGGATTTTGACAATCGGAGCTTTACGAGCATGAAATGATTAGTTTTACACCTACTTTCCCTGTTATTTGATTTTACTTAGGCTAACTGAAAAGTCAGTTCAAAGTCTACCAGTAAGAAGCTGCCATACATACCTACCGCACCACGCCAAAAACTAGCGTTCCACTACAAGAATGCGTTTTTTTCTCTAAGTACAAGTCTTTGAAATCGGATACCAAGATTTCTGTTGAATGCTTCACCTGCTCGTTTTCTCGGTTCGCAAGTTTTGTGTTGTATAACTCCTTGAGGTACCTTTCTTTTTTCCTAGAGTGAATTTTGCATAGTGAAGCTCTGTGGATTCGAGCTCTTTTAGGCGTAATTTCAGAATTTTTGCGGTATTCTTGCTGTTTTGTTTTTTTTTTTTTAATATTTTCAATACATAAAATCTGCACGGGAAACATGTCCGACAAACATCTTTAAATACATATTTCAGTCACCATACCCTTTGTGGAGTGTTGATTGGCAAAGATAAACTAAGAACCTTCTGGCTGCAGCGGCTTACGGAGCAGACACAAACTTTTTTTTAGCCTGTTCCCCGCAAGCCAGCCTAGACAAACTGGCGAAAAATCGTTGAAGTTTTTGTGCAGAATCAACAACACAAGGTTGTTGTTTCCCCACAGCAGTCAGAGGTAACAGAGCTAACTAGACAGGTTGCCGGCTTTATCCAACTGGTTCACTGACAACTGCAGACACGGTCAGGCACCAAGTCCCGTTCGCAATAATTGAACCGAAAACAAAGAAGACACTCTCAAGTCTTTTCCCAAATTTGCTCTTTCATGAGCTCAAAAATCTAGTTCTATCTAGTTCTCTTCAGACGGTGGGACAACGCAACTTATCACGACAACTTATCCAAATGACTCTTTGTTGGCACAGTACCAAAAACCGGAAGCTTCTAACTTCTGGTCTTCGACTTGCCGCAGCAAACCAATCGGCTTGTCACAGCAAACCAGCAAACCAATCGACTATTAACACCTACAGACGAAAGATTATTACTCTGGAACTGGGACTCCATCGTGAGTTCTCATGGGATTTCATTATTACCGATATCTCTAGACTTATTTAAGGCACAGACGTTCTCTTACTTCGCTTTCAACTAAAGGCACGTACCCTTCGTAAACACTTCCAAAACTTAGCGTTATGATTGAGGCACCCTCTGGTTGCTCAATTTGGAGTTGTTACCAACCAGGGCAGACAATTTGAGTCAGCACTCAAATTGTCATTAGTCAAGAGCTTGGCCGTCTTTTGGACCTCGAATGCAAACAAACAGTAATTCGCTCGAAAACCACCCCGATAAAATCATTCCCGAGTCTTCATTCCAAGTGATTGTTTGTGCTGAGAATGGTCAACTTCCTCAAGATCAACTGCTGCTTCCTTTTGTACCATTTTTATTACCTTGTCTATCAAAGATATTACCAGAATGTTCATGGCATGAGGACAAAGCTGCATGAATTTAAAACTGTTTCTTTACTTGAAATGGATTACCTAATCTGCTTCTCTGAAATCTGGCTTTTTGATGATATCTTCAGCTTTGAATTTTTCCCATTACATAATGTCTACCATTGTGACCGTAACTGCTCTGCAACTATGAAGTCTGATGCTGGCGGGGTGCTCATTGCCGTGCTTAATTCCCTTCAAAGTAAACTCTGCACTGATTTCGTTCCCAGTCTTCTTGTTGAATGTGTAGCAGTTTGTGTGTCCTTGTCGCTTAAATCTTCGTTGTTTGTGGCCTCTGTATATATTCTGTGCAACTCTCCCTTTTCTACCTATGAATGTTTTTTCACCGAGCTATCTTCCTACCTTAACATAAATTTTCCTTCTTCGTCTGTCATCATCTGTGGTGACTTTAATATTCCATCTGTCCAATGGGACTCTGGTTTTTCCCGTATTGTTTCTCACAATAATATTTCCATTGCTCTCTCATCTTTTCTTTCATCTTGTTCACTTAGTCAATTTAACTATGTCCCTAATGTAAACAATAAGATCCTTGATCTCATACTTTCCAATATCGAACCTTCATCGTTTTTGCTTTCTCCCTCCATAACGCCTTATACGAACCCTGACCACCATCATCCTTCCCTCTTTGTTGATATTGTTGTTAATCTATCTAATCGTGCCAGAGTTTCCGACAAGCCTTGATTCAATTTCAAAAGAACTAGTTTTGACTTCTTAGCTCTCGATCTCAACTCTATTAATTGGTTTGGCTTGTTTCGTGGTCTTGATATTGACATTGCAGCTAAGAAATTATATTCTGTTCTCCTTGAGTTAATCTCTGTTCATACTCCAATTTTCCACTTGCGTAAGCGTAATGATACTCTTTGGTTCACTGAGAGTGTTGAACGTGCCCTGGATATTAAAAATGCAGCACGTTGTAAATTTTTGAGCTCTCATTCCAACCAGGACTACGCTGATTTTTCTCGTCTTTGTGCTGCTGCCAAAAATCAAATAAGGCTTGCCATGCGCAACTATCTATCGCATATTGAATCTTCTTTGCTTTCAAATGACCCCAAAAATTTCTGGTCATTCCTTCGCTCCTTAAAATCCTCCTGACTCCCTTACATTTAATAATAGCACTGCTGCTTTTCCTCAGAATGTTTGTGATCTCTTCGCAATGTTTTTCTCTTCTTATAGCGTCCCTTTCAATCTCCCTCCTTGTCTCTTTTCACTCTCGACTAACCCTCTTGAAGTTGAATCTCTTATATGCTCTCTTGATTCTTGTTACTCCCCTGGACCTGATGACCTTCATAATTTTTTTTTTTGAAAAATCTTGCTTCTTTTTTATGTGTCCCCCTATCAATTGTATTCAACTCCTGGAAGCTGGCAAGCACTTTCCCTGTTTTCAAATCTAGTGAACGCAATGGTGCTTTAAATTATCGTCCTATCTCTATCCTTCCCTGTTTCTCAAAAATCATTGAACATTTTGTATTTAACAAAATTTATGACTTTAAGTATACTTTCGCAGCTCAACAACATGGTTTTATTAAAGGTCGGTCCACATCTACGAATCTCATTGAATTTACTCATGCTGTGTCCTCGACGTTAGATCGGAACTCTCAAGTTAATGCTATATATACAGATTTTTCTAAGGCATTTGACTCCTCAAATTAAACCACTATGGCATCTGTGAACCTTTACTTTCTCGGATATCTTCGTTTTTGACTAGCCGCACTTGTTTTGTCTCCCTCTCTGGCGTTTCGTCCTTACCATTTTCGCCCTGTTTTGGTGTACCTCAAGGTTCTTTATTACGACTGCTATTATTTAACCTCTTCATCAATGATCTTCCTATTATTCTATAGTCATCTTGTCTACTCTATGCAGATAACTTAAAATTGTTTCGAGTAATCAATAGCTCAGATGATCATCTACTTCTTCAGGATGATCTGAACTCTCTTACTGATTGGTGTAACTCTGACTGGCTACCGTTAAATGTTTCAAAGTGTTTTACCATGTCTTATTCTCTGAAGTCCCAGAATAATACCTTTCCTTACTTACTATGTGAATCCGTCCTTGTCTCTGTGGATTATTTTACTGATCTGGGGGTAACCTTTGATCGTAAACTTAAATTTGGTACCCATGTTCGTAACATTACTAATAGTGCCTCGTGGATTGTTGGCCTTGCTATACGTTCCTGTCACAATTCTTTTAATATTTTTACTTGTGTTAAAATATTTGTTACCCTTGTTCGTTCCAAACTTGAATACTGTACTCAAGTTTGGTCTCCTCGTTTTGCATATCTTTCTGATGCCATTGAATCTGTTGAACAGAGGTTCAGTCGCATTCTACTCTTTAAATATAATCTTCCCTACATGCCTTATGATGAACGCTTATCGCTCCTTAATCTTCCTCTCCTCGCAAAGCACAGAGTTTACCTTGATGAATGCTTTCTTTTCAAAATTTGCCGTGGCCATTTGAATTCATCTATGGCATCCTTGATTGATGAACGGCAGTGTGAGAGACAAATTAAGTTCTCCGTTGTCTTTGATGTACCATTTGCCCGTACTGAAACTTACTTTTATTCTCCTGTTTTGCGCCTAATACGTACCCATAATGGCCTCCAACCTGATCCTCTTACACACTCTATTGCCACCTTTAAAAGAAGTGTTCGCAACACAATATTTGCTGATGTTTAATTTTATTTATCTTTTTTTGTCATTCGTTTCTTGTTTTTCATATCTTAATTATCTCATTTTTTAGTAATAAGCTATTCTATTACTTAAATAATTACTAATTACTTAAATAAATAAATAATGACTTAAATAAATAAATAAATAAATAAATCAATAAATCTCCTTCGAGCATTGACGCTTGTTTTTTTCATTGTAGCAATGGAAGTTGGCTTCGACTGATCTTGGCAGCTTGCCTCCAGTTTTTGAAGCGTTGTGGCCTTTAACAGGCTAAGCTATCGCTTCTTTTTCAGTGGCCTGTGAATCCTAGGTACAAACGGCTTCCTCGTACGCTGCTGCTCTGCCAAGCCACTCATGCGAAGGAGGAAATAGCAAGGTAGAGGGAGGCCTTGGTTTCATCAGCCCATTCAACTAGTGATTTTACAGGTATACCGTAGAGGTAAGGCTTTTGCGATAGATGTAATCCTCTTCTCGTCTATTCTACTTTTCCAAATTTAGGTGCACTTTTTTTCAAGTAACTTGCCTAGACCGAAAAATGCCATTAGTTTCGATATACAAACGTGGCTTAAACTGTTTTGCTTTTAAAAAACCACAATTAACCACACCAATTGAATTATCAACTTAAGAGAGTCAAAGCTAAAACTGAAAAGGAAGGACTAGCAACAATTTTCATTGAAACAGAGCTTCACATCTTATATATTATATAACACGAGCTTGACCAAAACAGCCATCCAAAAGAATCTCTTTTATATACTTTGCGGCTTAATCAAATCCAATTTTGATTCAAATTTTCGATCAAAAAATCTATTTCCGTTTGTATCATAATTATGCTCAATGAAAGGCTCACAAAAAAAAATAATCTCTTAAATCCAAATCCTCGCAAATACTACATCAAATCTTTTATACCTTTCAAGGACACAGTATTGCGAAAACAAATACATAATCTCATCTACCTGCCACATTCTTTACCAACAACTTCCACTTCCCACACACGTACACCTGAAATTCGTATGCATCTTTTTATCAATCGAACTTTTATTTTGTCTTTGAATCTCACACTCGATCTGCTTTGTGCACGTTCCTTTCCCAATTCAACAAAAGATGCTTGATCATTCTGCAGCTTCTCATTTGTTGTGTCTTTGATGTCTTCACGGTTGCCATCGTTTTTTTCCTTGCCGAAGATTTCGCTTCAATTCAAAAGATGCATGCAGGGAGCAACGAAAAAATAAAACTTTTTTGCTCTCAAACAAGAACGTAATGTGATATCCTGCGATGGTCAATACGGCGCGTTGATAAAACACCTTTGCATGAGATAAAATAAAAAATTAAATCGAATATGCAAAAGTTATGAGTGTAGTTGCTGGGAAAGGGTTTGAAAACAGGACATGGGAACGGGAGATTCTTAAAATTATAAAAAAATAATTTTAAAGAAGGTTGTACCTAGGATAAAACCATACTTCAAATCTTAGAATAATCATTTTTACTTTGATCTGCGGATGGATCACTAAATTCACAACGATATTCATTGTTGTAGCCCAAACTGTAAGAAATTGATCTAACTGGCATCGAAACTGATCGCGTCCACGTGACCAGCTCTAACAGCCTATTAAGCAAAACGATCATTTTAACACTACCGCCTTATCTCGGTCATAAAGCAGCAGCAGCGGGAACAGCAGCAGTACCATGACCAGCAGATAATGATGGGTGTAAAAAGCAACCGTCTTGATGCCTTTATGACGATTTAATGACAGGTTCAAATGACCGGCGTTCTGTTTGTTTGATTGCAGGTCTTGGGGCGATCATTGACGAGCAGTAACATCTGGCCGGGCTCTGCCTGAGTCATAGACAATCGCATTGCATGCAAGTCGTGGATCCATCCAATGCAATTCTGAGTGTTAGATCGCGAAAACGCCAACTGCCGCGAGACCGAGCGGCGCTCACACTGAGCCCAGCTAAGCTTCTCTAGATGCAATCAGGCACAGGCGTGATGTGTATCGCTTTGCTTCCGCCATTCTGCTCAAAACTAGTCTCATTGCTCCGTGCCTTGTAATTACGTTGAATTAGTGAAAATTGATATTTAATTAACTGCGGCTACACTAGTGTTAACTCCTCAACGACTCTAAGTGGCCAAATAAGCACGTCAGCATCGATTGAAGCTACGTACCTCGAGCCGCGCTCTTCATGAATGGAACAGCGGCCGCGACTCCTTCCTTGGTTGCCGTTCTCGCACGGAACAATGAGGCGGTTACCACAAATTGGTAATTGGATAATGGCGGTGTAATTCGGTTGAAATGATTCTTAGATTGTTGGCTTTTGATGATTCAATTGAATGGGAGTCGGAGCCACGATGGGAAAGTGTGCGGAAACCAACCAGGCCTTTGGATGACTTGTACATGCTTCAATGCTAAGTGAGAAAAGTTTCGCGGTGAGTCAGTGCTCTGGACCGGGCTCGGTGGTGCCTTGTGGAAGACGCCACTAATAATGTTGATGACGACGACGATCTGCTGAATGATATGTTGCACGTGAATGAAGAGCGTAGCACCCTAAGTGCGGTGTGGCACTGGCAACTATATGCTGTGTACTCGGCCAGTTGGTGGTGAACTGCCTGATGATTTTATAAGCGATATGAAATTATGCTCTTTGATTCGACTGAGTACAGGAAGATAATGAAAAAGTGATTAATCAGTGGAAAATGGGTCGGTTGGTAATACGCCAATTTGTAATCGGGAGGGCTTAACTCAATTAAAATCTCGTTACGAGCTTCTATAGTGAGTGGAGCTGGTAAATGCAGTAGCTTTTGTGGTTTTTAAGAAAACAACAATTACAAATGTGAAGTGACGAGTATATTGCAAGTTGTGAGGTATTTATCGTAGAGTTGTAATTGAATTAAACCGCATGATTAAATTCAAGTTCGTTTGACTCATGAATGAATTTATGGGGTTTAAAATAGTTTTGATATGTACTGTCGGAATCTTGGTATATTCTCGCTTCGCGTTGCAATGTGGCTTTAAACCAGTGGAGTCGATTCTATTATATGAGGGGGCATTTTGGTGGCAGGCTTCTTTTTGGCAGTCGATTTATATCAGACCTTTGCACCACGCCTACTATGCCACTTTTTGTGCTGGTTCATAAGCTTCCAACTAAACCATCAATCATACAGTAAGCTAATATTGCTGCTGTCAGACTGCATTGCACTTTAGCATAGGTTAGAGTTTAGCCATGCTATAATTCTGGCATAGGTTCAAACACTCTACTGTAGTTAGAGTTCACAGCGCGCATTTTTCATTTCCTACCTTTCACCTTGTTGTGGTGGGAGGGGGAAAGCTTAGACAGTGGCCCAACAGGCCAGATGTTGCTACTGCTTACTAAGAGCAGACATAGGAGAAGGAGACCCTGAATCAAAAACCAATCATGGAAAGGAGTTAAAGTTTCGTTCTGTGTACCGGCGGCCATCAGGGGAGCGCAACCTGGTCTTAAGTCGTCGATAAACAGTAACTGCGTCAAGGAGCTCAACCCAAAACGAGTGGGCGGTGGGACTGGTGCCGGACCTTTTCAAGAGCAACTCCAACCAACCACGGCAGGCACCCACTCTAAAAAGGAATAGTGACGCAAGGAGGCAACGTCACTGGTGGCCATCCAAGCAGTGCGAAGTTAATGTTCACGGGAGCCAGTGTTTATTTAGACGTAGATTCAGAGGGCACAATTTCGAACGAAGCAGAAGAGAAGTGTCTCAAATCTCCTGAGTGAGACAAGAAGAACAGGCGTTACCAAGCAAAGAAAGTAGACGAGCGCTGGCGGAATACACAACAGAACTGCACATCAACGATAGGCTTGGCAAAAATTATTTTCCTCCGTAAAGAAGAAAGAATGGCTAAGCTTCGCTTGGAAGACAATGGTTTAAAAATCTTGGCGTAGTTGTCTAAGAGGGAATAGCTGCCAGTCACCAGCAAGTTGTCGTAAGTTGGAAAAAATATCGTAGCTGACGCTGAAAATCGACCAGACTAGTCTGCAATACAGCTAGTTTAGCTCGACTGAACAGCTGCTGGCTGCTCTCGAAGGTAAGGTACGTCTGCTGTGGCATTAGTTCAGTAGTCTTGTGCCCCTGCGGAAGGTCGGGTTGTTGGATTGGGTTTACGGCACTTCATTCTTTTTTTCTCTACTGCAGTAGCCAAAATAGAAACGGTTGTGCTGGTAACGAAGAATGTTCACGCTTTTTTTTCATCGTATTTCAACATGGATGATCTAACATTTGTTTCTTTTGAAGGCCACGAAAACAAGCATGTGCTTTTAGTATTCTCTTACATGGCACACGACAGGGTCACTCTGCCAGTGGCAGTGACAAAACTCGCTAGAGATACACTCAGAAGGAAAAAACTTCTCTTTTGTGTAGCAAGGATCAATGATCCCGCCCCGTCCCCCATCTAACGATCAATTGATAGAGAACAAGAGGATTTTTGAAGGACCATTATTTTTCGATCCTAGATTCATTAGTCTCACCCTGAAATTCAGCTCAATCTCTAATTTTCACCCGTTTCCCAAAAACGCACACTGGAACAGATTCAAACAGGAAACTGTTTAGGTTCTTAACTCTGCAGCAGTAAATACTCTCATGGGAAAATTCGTTAAAGTTTTTGGACACTTCTGTCTCAGAGTCTGTCCTAAGTGCAGCCATAAGCCACTCTGTTGAAATAGTGATCTGGGCTGTCACAAAAGGCAAGTGTAGGAACTGTTCAAAAAGCTTAGTGAAGTAGACGAATACAACGAATCTATAAAAATGAAATACTAGGTGTAGCTCCTAGAAGGAGCTGTGTGGCAGTATCGAAGCCACTTTCCAGCAAGAGAATGCTGGATAAAACTGGATAAAAGCTTCGACCTGCTCCAAACACATTGGATTTATAAGTTGACAGCAGGGTCAGTCTTCTGATTACCTGGGCTGGTAGCCGATATTTGATAAAGTAATCACTGCGGACATGGTGAGTAAAGTTTAGAAATTAGCAGTACTCTGTACTACAGGTGCCTTAAGGGGGTTAGATACCTAAAAAAATCGATTTTGGTGTTTCTGTGCATCCCACATACATCTTATGTATAGAACTGAACCGCTTTTGTCCCGCAAAAAAATGTAAGTGTCTCAAAAAAATACTTTTTAAGTCCTTGCAAACTTGCGAATATCCCCGAAATGTTAGGGAACGTGTACGGGCTGGAATTAGTTGTATTGAATTGATTGAATGCATCTATGTGTGATAGTAAAAAAAGTAATTAGCGTTAAAAGTTTCATTTAAGAGGTAGCGTATTAATAGAAGGTGGAGGTTAGTTTAGGTTCTAAACCAATAGACACTGAAAAGGACAGATTATCCTCGAAATGCCTATATCTGTCAAGAAATTGAAATATATTCAGCATCTAAAGGAAAATGTGGTCTTTTAATAAAATTTGTTGTTTCGAAAGCTAGGAAAAACAGAATCAGGGTTCTTCAACAGCTAGAGTGTTCTTTCTTGTTTGGACTGGTGTTTTATTTTCAAACTTATCACACACGTTAACGACATTGATAAAAAATAATAAAACACTCCAATCAAACGCCACGGAAGAAACAGCTGCAAAAAATAGATACGTCTTACCACCGGCACAGGATGTAAAATTTAGTTTTCCAAGTATTATATGGATCGGCAATAGGTGCCAATAACAAAAACTTTGTTTTTGTTTTAAAGCTCAGGGCCCTTGCCAGACTGGACCTTTGAAAATGCAGGATTAGAAAGTGCGTCGACATTGGCGGGATATCTTGCACTGTCGCAGAGGAGAGGAAATATTCGAGCGCTTTCATGTGTTTGACAGCGGCATCCTATATAGTGAGATTTTATCCTGCCTGTCGTGCCCAAAACTGGTAAATATTGCAAAGACTCAACGAATGGGGTTGAATTCTGCTTTCACTATGACTTGCGAAAAAATGTGAACCCGCAAAAAATTTTATAAACTGAATGGAACACTACAGCAGAAATCAATAGAAGAATAATTTGTGCCACAAGGAGCATAGGATTGGGCCAAAAGGAGCATAGAATGGGGCTAGTCTAAAGAAATTGTGTGCCATCATGGATTTTGGCCCTTCAGTCTTCCATTTCATTTATGACATTGCGAGCATCCACTAAGCATCAGAAGCTGATCTGTCAGTAAAAAGGGCGTTGAGAGAAGAAGCTGAAGTAGTGATTGCACATGACAAAGACGAGGATTTTCCTCAAAAAACGGCGTTTTGTCTATGAAGACTGCGAAAATAATGGAGTATGCCCAGGCTGTCCTTCTTACGAAGGACCTAAAACAGGAGATGAATATGAAGTATAGAAAGCATATATTGATAAGAAGTGTGCCATCAATCGCAGTGGATCACCTGATATGATGGAAGTCGAAGGAATGAAGCGGATTTTCAGGTGGTAAGAAAAAAGGGAAGAGGTGCTATACAAAAACTGACTTTTGTATTCTTTCAGGCTGTTTTTGTACCAAAGCAAATTAGAACCAGGCTGCTGGCTGTGAAGAAGGAATGGAGTGGTAAAAATTTGGCTAATGGGAAAATTATTGGAGTTACAGGAAAATTTATAGATACAATTACCGATAAATTAGTCACTTTCTATGGCAATACAGTCCGGAGCAGCAACGGAGATGATTGTATTATCATCACAGGTTTGTTAATATTTTCTAAGAAAAATGCTTATATTTTTTATGAAAATCCTAAATCCAATTTTTCTCTGCAGGTCAATTGATGGTGGCCCAGAACACTATTTCAGCCTTAAAGATACCTCCGATTGGACCTGTAAATACAAATATACGTCAACCTCTGTAGCCATTATGGATGTGATTCAGAAAACTTTCAATGAACTCAATAATGAATCTTTGGTGTCACGTTGTGTGGCTAGATTCACCCAAAATTCAAACGAGTCATTGAACTCACTTACTTGAAAATTTGTACCAAAAACCATTTTTTTTAACGAGGCCTATTGTAGAAACTGGGACTGATGATGCAGTCTTAACATTCGATGATAAGCAAAAAAGCCGGTGGGTGTCCTGAAGACACTAGGAGTCATATAGGCTGGGCGAATGCCACTGAATACCACGCTGGAACAACCGGTTCTCGTCCGATAACCGAAGTTAAGCAGTGCTGGGCCGGTTAGTACCTAGATGGGGGACCACTTTGGAACACCGCGTGTCGTTGGAACGTAAATCTATGTGCTATCCCTTATACCAACAAATCAATTGCCTGGGAATCACTATAAAAAAAGAAGAAAGAATATGTATATGGTATAAAGAGTATGTATATGGAAAGAGTATGTATATAGTATTATACGGCAGACGAGTTCCTTTACTCCAACTAAGGAGGCCAGAGTTGCCAGGAAACATCTTGGACTAAAGAAGAAAGACAAATTGAAAAATGAAAATACCAAGCTATTGTAGGTTTTAAGGCATTTTATACCAGAGAAGTATAAAATAACTATCAAATTTTGTGAAACTTCAAACATGTTTTTCTCAACGCTTTTTTTGTGCGCAAAGTCTCTCCAAAACAGTAAAAGCTAAATGGCTTTTTTATAATTTGCCTATTAGTTAGTTTGAAATTGTCACAGAGGTTTTGTAAAATTCTTTTTACTATTATCAATTTTATTTTTTGTGCAGTGACAAATTGTGTGTTTTTTATTGGCATGAATGCAAATTTTAATGTGCTTCTAGTTAGAGAGGAATTTCATATCACCTCCTTGTTAATTTTTGCGTATCAATAAGATTAATATCCCATGAAAAATCATTTCTTTATCTGTAATTGTCCTCATGAAACTTTGTGCGCGAAATCTGACTGCCTATTTTACCTTCCCACAAACACCTCCTGTTCACGGAGTTTTAACGGACTATTTTTTTTTGCTATGGTAATGGCAAAGCTCAGGGCATTACACTTTAAAACAAATGCCTAGTTATGGTGGCAGGGAGACATATATGGGAGAAAGCGATATAAATTAAATGCCACATTTTTCTTATTTAGATGCTGTGATGTGACACTTAATTGATGGAACACTGGTAATATGCACAGTTGCTGACTGTTAAGACAACACAAGGCGAACAAAGACAGCCCTGAGCACGGTGGGATTCAAAAACACGCGGGCAGTATATCGCTGCTTTGAACTGGCTCATTAGTGAGCCAAACTACTGACCGCACCATTGATGATAACCATTTACAGATTAAATTAGCACCTTAAGATTGGGAAAGAAGGACAAACGCATAGATTAGTTCTGAGGAGATCTACTCTGAATCAAATGACGAAGTGAGATAAGCTTAATTCTAGGGTACTTTTGGAATTTGAACCCACCTACGTTGAATGTTCTGCTTCATTTTTTCCTGCTTGGCAAAGAAATTAGAACACTACGGGCTAAGATCATTTAGGCACAGTGCTATTGGGCAGAGATACGCAAGATGCACTGACTACTTGGTATCCGCTCTTTGCCTCAAACGAATATATCAGCTGACCGTACTGCCGTACTAAGCGCAAAAGCGGTATCTGAAAAAAAATCGAAAATCTGATTTTTATAGCATTAGAAAGCTTAAAACAATGCGCATCTAATGAACTAAGCCTTTTAATGGTATCTTATTTTAAACATATGGAAAACACCTTAAGAAAATTTTCTAAATCTAGGTACTTAGGTACCATGATTCATATACTGCTCACCGAAAAAAATGGAGTAAGGAGAATCCTCCACCAGCTCCAAACGAACCCAGTTTCTTATCGCTTATTTCAGTTTTATCTTAAATTACTGAGGAAATTAGAGGTATATCAATATTGCTACTTTAAAAAAACTTCAATTATCTCGAAACTCGCTTTCATTGAGATACCGCTTTTGCGCTTAGTAGGGCAACGTAGGAGATGGTGAGGAATAGATTCAGCAAATAAGCACAGCATCTTTTAGTATCCACACCGATGGATCCAAAACAGCTACAGGAGCAGGTACTACATAATTTTCTGCAGACCACGATATAAAAGCAGCCTTCAGGCTTTCTAGTAGCTGTAGTATTTTTCCTTGAGTCTTCCTAGTAGCTGTAGTATTTTTCACAGACAGTCAAGCTGCGGTAAAAGCGCTGATGTGACACACTTACAAATCGAAGAGTATATTTGGCTTTATTCAGGTCTTGAACAAACTAAGTGACAACAAAAGAGTCGAAATATTCTGGAGTTTATTCTCGAATGCGTTTGCTTAGCATGAAGCCAGTCTTTCCTGGTTAGGTTAGGAAACATTTCAATTTCAATTCAAACAGTTTAGTGCTTGATCATTTCCAATATAATGCAGGTTTCGGTGCATACAGGATTACCTAAATAATGTGGAGTTTATACAATCTTGCATAACTCTTATGTCTCTTAACCAGTGATACCTGTTGAAAATGTCAGGAAACGGCAATAATTCAACATTTCCTGTGTCGATGTCCGGTGCATGGGAAAACCAGGTAGCACTACTTTGGTGAGCACAGGCTGATGAAATTCACTCACGTGTTGGACCAGAGGTTGAAGGATAAAAAGGTTTAGAGCATTCAATAAACTCGACTGAACGTTCAAGCTTTAGGTCTTCTCATCTGGTATAACTACGGACAAATAGGAATAAGTGTGACCTTGAGTCGGCCGAAACCTTACATAACCTAATCTACCCTCACATGTAGACTCGCGCATGTGTGAGTCAATGTCTCAATTCTGAGCAATAAAGATGGCATCGGTATAGACTCAGATGATTCAAACCGAAGGCAGCCTCTACGTCCTCCAGGCAGAAGATGTAGCTATTTTTCAGGCAATTGTCTGGTTTCTGTGAAATCAAATATTCGGAGCTAATTTTTATATTTGTACGGATAGTCAGGTGGCTACAAGCTCCATTTTTGGTTCTTGTTTCGTGTCCGAAATCGTTACTTTTGGACGAAACTTTCAGTAGAGCAGTTGATCTGAGTGCTTGAATAGAGAAGAATTAGATGTAAGTGTGTGACTGACTGTTTTTTTGCATAAGTACACATCTAATAAAATAATCATCAGGCCAAAATACCATGGGCTAAAGAATCATCCAGTGCAATGGCAACAAAGACTTTGGTCTCCATGTACGTGTGTCAAAATAGATACTTGTTCAGTTTTGTCTGTAAAACTCTTCGCTTTGTTGTGATCGTTCTCATGGACTAGTATCTCATAAGATGGTTGGGCGTCGAGTTCACCGATTTCTTCCGGAGACGTGGCTCTGAAGCTGACAAGGAGTTTGTCCTCCATCTTATGTAGCAGTACCCAACTCTGGCTTTCTTGTATGGCCTTAATTAGGATACCTTTCCTATTTAGTTGATTAAGAGGGTTTTCATTGATTTAAAAGTTATTATATAGTTTCCTGAGTTTATTTCCAGATGGTTTTCTGAGAAAGAAGAATAATATCTGTGGTAGCACAACGGCCCGTGATTGTGCCAGTGTGTGTCTTTCAGCAGGGTTCTCTTCGATTGAGAGCCAGTTGATGTTAGGCTATTGAAGTTTCAAAGTGTTCGTAAATATTTCATTCGAAATACAATCGATTAATACCATATTCCTTGTCAGAGGGCAGTAACTCAATGAGGCTTCCTTGTCAAAATGGTGCTTCAATTTATTTTTTAGATATGATGAATATAAATCAGATTTACTAGCAATGTAAATTTTAGTCTAGTCTTTTTAGTTATAAATAAAACAGCACATTTGTGAAATTCATTCTTAACCACAGTCAATGATTCTTTCAAAAGATTTTGGGTATTTCAAAGAAAGATATTTATTTTTTGTTTCAACTTAGTATTTAACGTAACGTGCTCTTGTAACAGCTAATAAAATCATGATTCACAAAAGACTGACCAATACTACCACGAAAATGAACGATACATTTTAAAACAGTGCTAGGTTAGGGTTCCATAAATTTTTTTATTTTTAGTGTAATTTTCTTTGCAAACTTTAGTCCGTTTTTTTCTCAACAAAGCTCTTTATACTTAATCTCAAGATTGTTTCGTTCTCTAAGGTAAATCATTTCAAATTCAAATGAATTTGCTGTATAGCATCACAAAAAACCAGCAATAAATTTGCACTCAATGTGATCTCAGCAACCAATAGCAATTCGTGACTCCCACAACACACTCAAAACTATCTTAATCCAACAAAGGCCAACCCACAAAACCCGTTCAATTTGCTACCGATGAATCGTGGTAGCTATTCGTTCTATTCGATTTCACATTAAATCTAACGCTATTGCCATTTGTCATCGATTTTCATGTCTTAGGCAACATTAGCCGACTAATCTGGAAGCCTCGAAAGGTCATCAGTCTTTTAAGTTTCAATAGCGAATGTAAATGGGAATTTTATTGCAAGATATTTTCAATAGCTTATTCGATTGTAATGCTCATTGTACTTGGAAAATTATTTCTTAACTGTAAAATTGTGGCAAGCAGATATGATTGTTGTGAAGTTACAGAGGAAAATCAAATTCAGAGAACTGAACGAATTTTAATTATTTTTGAAAGAACATGTATCATTATACGTTTGATGGGAAGAAAATATCAGAATTGTTCGAGCCGTTGAAATCCATTTCTATAATACAATGGCTGAAAAACGAAAGACTTAGGCCAGTAACTCGAAATATAATTTCCTCAGTACTGACAAGCAAATATCGCACTCGTGTCTTCATTGACCAGCAGCTACCTTTCTGACACCAACTGCCAAACCAAATCGTTCACCGGCACGACTTTGCCGATAGTGGACTCAATTTTCCAACATGTTCCCGATAAATACGTATACATTGTCGGTGACTAAATGAAATCGTGACATGGTCCCGCTCTCGATCGTACAGGTGATCGATTCGATATTAATCTTCGAATTAAAAGAATTCACGCAGCAATTAGCTACGGTTAGACTTATCTTGAATCTCGCGTGTAATTAGGACGACTGTGGCTGCGACCGACATACACACAAGTCAACTATCGTATCGAGCCGATCATTACGGCAGCCCCGTTGTACCTCCCGTTCGATCGACGACAGTACGCGACGGCAGCCGGTCACGTTGTTGGCTGGCTGGCGTTAAAATCTTTTACATGAATTTCTCGCATCTAGATTTTAGATCAAATGGTGTACTTACATACGGAATGTGTGTACGCACGAATGTCGAATGCTCGAAATCTGAATATGCATGATTGTATGGATGTTTGTGGCCGGCGAGCCGGGATTCGCTTGAACATTGATCGAAGAGGTGCTGGCGGTCAATCGGGTGGCTGGTGGAGTTGTTGTTTTTGATGTTGCTTCGATAGCCATCTCATGGGAAATTAATTGCTGCAATGAAACAACCATTTAAGTCAATTTCGATTTTTATGGATGAAACGATAATGTGATTTGACATCTTTAGAGTGTTCGGAAGTCTACGTATTTGACTGGACGGAACGATCGATGTCACATGTCAGATGCTGTAGTATGGCTATAAAATGACTGATGCAGATACTGAATTTGCTTCATCAGGTATTTAGGTTGATTGTCGTAAAATATGTTTTATTGCGTCGTTATTCATGCTTGTCGTGAATTAATCAGATGGTATTTGGTGTGAATTGATTTTATTGATTTCGGATACTAAGACTGAGGTAAAGAAAGAAAAACAAATTTAATCACAGATGATAAGACTGGCAGGAGTTAAAAATTCAAATGGTGAAACCAGTGGTGAATTGAATCGGGTCAAGTTGAAAATTTCGAAATGAGCTCTAAAGATTCAAATTAATTTGCATTCTAAACTATAAAATAAGTCTGTGGAATATATAAAATTATGTGAAAATAGATTCTCTTTTTAAATTCTTGAAAAACTCTACCATATTATCAATTTCACATTTTTTTTCTTGGAAAGATATCAGTACTGAAATGGGTCCGGTGAAAAATCAAATTCCTTAACGTATCTTTTACAGAGCATCTGAAAAAGTTTTCATACCATTGCTTCTTATACAAATTTTATACATGAAATAAATTTAACAAATTTTATATATGCTTCTATAGTTCAAACTATATAAAAGGTAGCAACAACTAGTCTGCCAAATTTAAAAATAAATTAAATTAATAAATTAATGTCTTAAGTTTCTGAAAAAATAGGAACGTTTTTTTGTAGGCAAGGTTGAATATTCGTGGTGCATCCTAAATAACTCAAAAAGGATCTAGGCTCTATTTTTGTAATGACCGTTTTTGTCCTCAGAATATTTTCATTATTCAATATTTTACCTGTTGTTGGTGATTGTAGCATTCTGGACATAGTTGCCTTCAGAAGCTGCAGCAACCAAATTAAATCTGTTCGTAAGTGGCTCTGGGTTAGCACAGTTGTCTCTGGTTCATTAAAACTCTGGGAAGCATCAGAGTTCTTTCTCAGTCTCGTCGCTATTAAGTTGGTGGTACAGGTTCAGTTGAGATGGATTCCTGATCAACCCCGATCCGGCTCTGAGCTCTTGTCTCCATGGTGATTTTCGCCAGTTTTTGCATGGCCTTTTTGCTTGCAAGAATCACCAAATTCAGTGGATATAAATGGGGCCTATGTGAAACGGAAAATACAAAAATATAATTTTGAAAAGGAAACTTGTCAGGCAAAACCACGGAAAGAATGTCGAAACACTTCTAATCTCAAGGTGATAGTAGAGAGGCTTTGCTGTTGAGAGCAAATAAAACTACAAGAAGCGGTGAAATGGTGAATGAGCCAGTCCCGCAAGCTACTGGTAGCCTTGCTACTAATATGATTGCGTTCGTGGTCAGACCTGTGAATAGGTAACTATAAATGGGCCGATCCAACCGTCAACTAGTGTGAACTTCAGCGCTGCACCATGTCCAGGCACTCAAACTTTATCCGTTGACTTCTCTTTTGCTTAAGGAACTAAATGATCTGCGTTCAAGGTTTTGAAAAAGAAAAGATAAAGTTTTCGATAAGGATAAAAGTTTTCTCGAATTGGCCACAAAAATAATTGACATGCGCCCTCTTAATCTAGCAAATTCTACTCAGAAACGGCAGAGTTGCATCTTACGAAGCGAATCAAACAGTAGTGGAATCACTTGGTAAGTGGTCCATTACCTCTTCGAGAGTAGCGTCTGAAGAAAAATCAAAAAAATAGTTCATTTTTCCTCAATTCGGAAGTAGTTCCATCCGTTGGAGCTGCCTCCGAGTTGGGTGGCTGTCTTGATCTTGTGACTTTAGAAACAGAAGAGGAGGTGAGCGTGTTGAATATGACCTAACTCTAGTTAATAATGCTACTTCAAACTAACTAATAATGGTACTTCAAACTAAGACAAGGGAGGAGTTGATTTTAATCCAAAGACCATGGGTTGGCAACAACTGAGTAAGTGGGTTACGCATTAATGGATACAGAATTATAGCACCCGATTGATTGCAGACACATAAAGGTTGGATTTTTGGTCAAATGTCACTAATGTCTTTGTTCTTCAGAATTTCTGTTACCGGCAGGGCAGCAAAAATCGATCAAAGATCGTGGCATTGTTACTTGGCACGCAATCAAAGTACTAGCTCTCCTTGTGATGTTGTTAAGGAAGATGTGGTTGAGCTCACAAAAATTGAAGTGCCTTTGTTTTTGGGAGGCAATTCTTATGCTCATAATAGCAGTCTAATATCAACACGAATGGCCAAGCTTTGTAAAAAAAAATTAGGAATAATAATTCCTAATTTTTTTTTTACAAAAGGGATCTGTTCTCCGTCTGACGTGCCAGTGTCCAACTGGACAGGTTTAACTGAACTATCACAGGTTCCTGCCAGGTTTAACTGAACTATCACAGGCAAACCAAAAGGGGATTGTACGGTTTATCAAAAGAATCAGATTATTCTACCGGACTAAGAGGACTAAGGGAAGACATTTACTGTTGCATCACAATTGGCCTGTTTTGCACCTATGTATATCTGTCGGGAGATCTTTGTTGATCGACAACTACTTTAACCTGCCCATCTACTTTTATAGGACAAAGGAACATTTTTCAAATACAACCCCCAGCCTCTCTCATAGTTAAAAAAACATAATTGAAAACATATAATATGCTTTTATAAATGATTTAGAGTGCATTTGCATACATACCGGATCAATTTATTCTGGTAAAATCATTTGCACAGTGTTGTTTTCATAAAGGGTGAGTGATTTTATTTATGCGTTTGGTGACTGGCTTAGATTTAATTTGTAACTAAGCCAAGTAAAAGTGAAGTCATTGGATTCCTTCGTCATGTATTAAAAACAGTGCATAGATGCTAAGGAAGTGACAGAATAATAAAATTATCAACATCATCGTACCACTACCGTCCGTATCGTGCCGCAAGTTGTCTTGGTTCAATGACTGTGTTTGATTTCAAACGGTTTCTGACATGTCAGATATAATTTAATTTAGGAAAGTGTGCAGGTCGTAGGTTTAATAATTGCTGGAAGTAGGATGCTAATTTCTCCTTCATCTGGAGTGAACCACTAATAATGTTTCCATCCGGATCTCTACACAGGCTAATGCCTGGTTCACAGCGTTGTTTTAAGTGCCTCATTACATTTGTTGAGCTCAGTTAGCCATATAATTCTCATTCATATTATTTAACATATTGCCAATGAAATGAAGTCTCTTACGTCTAATTATTCCATTGGCTACTTTTTATGATGTTTTTTCCTCTTGGCTCCTGCTGGCAGTTCTAGCTCATTCCGGTAAGTTTTTATTGGCTGCATATTTTTCTGCTGCATTTATTGTACCGTGGATGCTAGTCGAGACTTTGTTGATTAACGCGGTGTGAAGCGTGAAAGCCAGTCCGATTTTCAGAGCAGATATCTAATCGGCCTCTACTGTCTTGTTTGGCATTGCCATTTTTGGCATCCATATCTAGTCCTAACAAGATAGTGGTCAGAACCGCAACTGTGTGTGTGTGTGTTGGGAGAGAGGCGTATTGGCACCTGTAAGCACTCATGCCAAAGAACCCATTGTACTCATTTCCCCCTGCCTACCATAGTTTCCCAGACTTCTTGATAAAGTCTAGGATCACTGATAGGGGAAAATAGGCTATCCTTTACATGCGTGCAACATCCCAGCCAAAGCAAATGCTCCGCAGAGTCAGCCTCTTCTAGGCAGGATGAACAGAGGTCATCGTGTACAACACCTATTCGGTACATATGTCCTCCTAGGCAGTAGTGTCCAGTCAGAATGCCTATCATGGCCCTGTAAACTTTCCTGCTCTTGTTGAGCAAGAATCTTGCAGTCACATGGTTCGGCTCTGAAAGGAAGACCTTTGTGTGCCTGGCCACACCAGCAGTCGTCCATCTATCTTTGTGAGCATCATCTACCCACTTTCGAAGAATGGCACGTGCAGATGCGGTCGGCACACCCAAGGCGGGTTCAGGGCTCCGTAGTGGAAGTCCCGAACCTTGCTTCGCAATGACGTCAGCAATTTCATTTCTCTCAACACCATAGTGCCCCGGTACCCAGAGCAGATGCACCCTATTGAATCTGTTGACAGAGTTCAATCGTGCTATGCACTCTTGGACAATTTTCGAGTTTGTCAGGGGTCTACGCAGCGCTATCAGTGCAGCTTGACTGTCACTGCAAATAGCAATGCCTTTCCCCTTCATCTTTCTTCAATTGTCCAACAGGCAGCTCTCAAAATAGCAAATATTTCTGCTTGAAAAACCGAAACGTGCTCTCCAAGAGAAAAAGCCTACCTGTCATTCAATGAATGTAGATAGACACCAGCTCCAGATCTACCATCTGTCCTCGAGCCGTCCGTGAAGAAGATCTCGGAATATCTATTCGTACACAGATCTGGATCGTCCCAGTTACTTCTGCTCAAGAGGATTACTTCGTACCTTCTTCCGAAGTCGAGGAAGGGCACCCGAGCGTCCGAAGGCATAGTGGGAACCGGAGAGATCTCACGCATCGAACCATTAATAGAGCAGTGTCCCACATCGTCTTCACCTACCCATAAGCCAAGCTGAGCTAGTCTATGGGCAGACATTCAGAGAGACTCTGAATGTCGATAGGAGGTAGATTGAGCAGCGCATCAAGGGCCGCACTTGAAGTAGTGCTCATGACACCACAGATACCCAGGCACACCGTCCTTTACAGCGTGGCTAACTTTTTTCGAGCATACAATAGTTTCACGATAGTCCACCACACCATGGATGCGTATGTGACCATCGGCCCAATTAATGCTGTGTAGAACCACATCACTACACGTGGCTTTCTTTTGTACTACCCGACAGCTTTTAAAGCACGAGTAAGCTTCACTTCCACATGATTCTTCCAGAGAAGTTGTTTGTCCAAGATTACTCCAGGATATTTGACTTCATCTGAAAGTTGAAGTGACCCCAAGGCTAGGCATGCCCATAAAATTTCTCTCAGGTCTGCCCCCAAGTGGTCAATTCCCTCTCTAAGCATAACCGGATAGATATCATCCAGGCCCGGCGATTTGAAATTTTCAAAAGACATGGTTGCATCCCTGACCTTTTCACTAGTGACCACAGATCTTGTTGTGTACCAGCACTTCCTACTGCTGCGAAAAGCAGCGATTTTGGTCACAGGCGCATATGCCTTCTGCGACTCAATCACCTGAGCTCCCGGAAAGTGAGTCCCAAGTAAAGTCTGCAAAGACTCCTTTTTGGACTTGGTAAAGTCACCATCCGATCGTTTTAGAGAGTCTAGCTTAGCTGGTTGATCCTTCTCTAGGACTTTGAAAAGCCTCGACGTCTCCCGTGCGCCTTCCAATCTCTCACACTAAGATCTAAATTATTCCCTCTTGGAGGTCCTCACCAACTTCTTATACGTTCTCTGAAAGGTTCTGTAGGCGATCCAGTCATCCTCAGTGTTGCTCGTACAAGCTCTGTTGAGAATTTTACTGGTACTTTTTCTTAGTTTCTGTAGTTCCCGATTCCACCAGGGAACCGTCTTGCCACATCTGCTCTTACTGATCGGGTAGGCCTCTTCGTAGCTACTTGTTATGTCTCTATTCAGAGTGCTCAACCGGGATTCTATTGACTTTGGCGATTTTATCCTGCCACTAGGACGCGCTCTGTCTGCAAAAACCCGATTGAGCTTCAGTGTGTCTTGGGTTTCTTCTTTCCACTATGGGTGTTAGATCCGTGGCTAAAGAGTACACCAAGTAGCGATGATCCATCCAGTCATTGATCCAACTATTCCAGATGAACATAGCGATACATCAATTACCGCCCCTCTGTTTGGGGTGACAAATGTGGGAGAAGTCCCAGTGTTTAAAATCATCAACCCGGCAGAAGTAATAAAATCAAAGAGACTGTTTCCTTTGGCGTTACATTTGTTGCTGCCCCAGCTGGTATGCTGGGAGTTGGCATCGCAACCCACCGCAAGTTCCAGTCTCTCCGATTCAGCGTACAAGACCCGGTCCTTTAACTCCTGTATCGGCGGCGGGAGTAAGGAGTCAAAGGGAAAGTAAGCTGAGGTGACTATCGTGCGCTTAAGCCTACCATTTTCTCGGTATTGTGCGACGACCACTGACAGGTCCCGGCTTGAAAACTGTCTGAGCATGGTGGCATCAAGCAGATTGGAAGCCAGAACACAAGTCCACGGCCGTATTGATCGTTCATAATAAAAGATTTTGGCCCCCGTGGTTGCACTGAGTCCGTAGATCCTACCGCCTCAAATTCACGGTTCCTGTACAAGTGCTTGCAGCTTGCAGTTTTGTCAATTTTTCGCTCGAAAGATAGGACGAAGCCTTGGCACGCCGCAAGTTGATCTGGACAAATCTTATACCTTCAGGCACAGAAACGTCCGGAGTTGATGTTTTTGGATCCCTTTGCAGGGACCCTTAGACAATGTCCGCGTGACCTCAGTGAAAGAAACTCTATAGGAGAGAATTTTCACTGGATGTCTGCGTTTTGCTCTGGAGATTGTCACAAAAGTTGGTGCCTCACCACTTCCTGATTTGGTCAAATTTAACACAAGAAGTAGCTCCATCCGGTACCTATCTCTTAGCATCGAGAAACTTCTCTGGTCAAGTACGATCACCAGGTTGAAACCATCTTCATCTGTGGTGGGATTATTAAAAGTATAGTAAGTTTAATAATTTCGTCAAAACTGCAGCCAAAGATTCATTTGTTGAAACTGATCTTTGATTTGAGTTTCATATGCTAATTTATACTCCAATTTGGTTTGTTTGGTTTTTACTTTAATCAAAAGTGTCAACTGGTGTTCATAAAATAAATAAATCATTTTGCTGCAAATCTGCTTGAACCTGAGTGTAGAGTACAGAAAAAAACTGTCTCACTGAGGTATTTTTTTTATTAGTTACAAAATTTCCCGACTTTCAACTTTTAAAAATAAAATCAAAAATTCTACAAGTATGAATTACCTAGTGAACATGTTTCTTATGTTTGCATTTATGTGCAATGCATATACATACTGAGCCTTGAATATAAATATTTTAACACTTCTAATTAAGCAAAGCTATACAAAAAAAGATTTGGAGTAAAATATTGTGACGCAGCAGAAACATCCCAGAACTAGCTGCCGATTTATAGTTGTATGAAGTGAACTAAATTTCAAGCCAACATTTTACGACATAAATATTTAAGAATTTTACCTTGTTTTGCTTCTACTAAATAACTGTAATAACCGCATTTCTAGAATAAAACCAACGTTCTTAATTTTTTTGCTACCCACAAAATTATTCACGTTTATATTTCAGCTTCCGTTCGAAACAACTCCAAAAAATATTCGAAAGAATCCCAATGATCTCTTCAGCGGACCCGATAACTGTCACTGTCATTGTCACTGTCACTTTCGAGTCAAGATCTTGATCTAAATCTGCAGATCGAAGCGCCCGATAATGCCATTAGTCTGCTCTCATTATTTCAGGGCTCCACGTTTTCAACTGTACAGATCCCGTTCATATGATATTTACTGGGCTGTTGTTGTGCTGCTGGTTCTTGTACTCTGTGCTGCCTTTTTTTTTAACTGGCCCGTCATGTTCTACGTCTCTTTTTGGGGAGGCATCGCTTTGTTACGCTTTTGCCTTTTGTTCGCGTCATGTTACTGTACTTCTTCTGCCATTCAACGAAATTAAAATTTTTTCCAAATAAATTTTTGCTGATTATTCGAACTCTGTCTGGATGAGCTTCAAATCCAACAAGATGGCCCAAGTCAGCGTAATCGTTCAACTTCTAGAGAGCCGGGACAAGCAGCAAAAAAAAAACGATCTAAAACAATACAGCAGTTAAAGATACTTTCGTTGGAATTTCGTACACCAAATATGCCTGGCTGGCTGGTTGTGTTTGATCGAACACGGGTAGTACAGCATGTTTGAGTGGTTTGTCATTAGGACACCAAGCCGAGCCAAGTGGAATCGATGCCACTGCGACCCCGCCGTTACCTTCGGTATGCGTTTCGGATTAACATTTTTGGGGAATTAATCAAAGATAATAGAGATTATAAATTAGGCAAAGCGCAGTAGGAAGTTGGAGGCAGTTTGTCCATGCGATCGATCTTGGACTTAGTCTGAACAGTCTCTGAACAGACACATTTCCACGGCAGATGGCATTTCGAAAATTTATGTCGGTTTGTTTCACGGTCCCGCGATCGAAGCTCGTCTTGCTGTTTGCAAGCTCATCTCCTGGTCCCGCCGTGGTCGCATTGTTATTGCCGAGGTGCGGCTCTTAGCGATGTCCGCGATACCGGGAACAATGCAAGAGGGACATTCGCTGGTTGGAAACGTCCGAATTTATTGTCGGACACAGGTGTTGGAATTTCATTCGAACAAATTCGAGACAGCGGAGGTGCTCAATGGCCCGATTCAATATGTAATGAAAATCTCTGGAGCACAATAGCACGATGCGGTTCTCTTGACACACAGGTCATAAATCTTGTGTTCGGGCTTGGCATGTGTATTTGGCAAACAAACATTACGAGGTGAAATCGATTCGAAACGGCTTTGGCGGAAAGGGATCAGGTTTCGGTTGTTTGGATGAGATGAAAATCTGAAGTTACTCCATACCATAGTAAGCAGCAGATGCAAAAAGTGCAGTCTGGTGATGTATGAACCGATTCAGAACTCAAGTCAAAGATGAACAATAAATCGAGGTCTACTTCCTTTGGACGATTTGCCAGACCACCCTGAAAGTTTTCTAATGAACTGAGTCAAACATAAGTGAACTGACAAATTTTTCAATTTAAAACACGATGATTTCTGATCCCTTTTCACCCATTATCCATTATCGTCTTCCTCGGAAATCGTTTTCGGGTTTATTTGTCGCATATCCAAAAAGGGACCTCTGCTGTGACCAACTTACCTGTTTGGCCTTTCTTCGGCGACGCGTCATTCATGTTTCGGTGCAAAAATGATGGTCACTTAGGACACAACCATGTCATGTCCATTGAGACGTATTGTTCTTGGCATGATGTCTTCGTTTGCTCTCGAGTTTTCCTTGTAATTACTCTCTGGATTTCCTGTCCGGTTCGGTTTGATTCAAAGGCCAACGATAAAGGTGAAAAAAGAGACCAACAACCGCTACGACGACAACGACCAGACCACGTCGTCGAAGACGCCGACTAACAACGCTGGATGGACGTTTTGTTTGGCAAGCAAATAATTCCAAGAGCGGCTTGTGAGGTATTCGTGTTATTGTTGTTGCCATTGTAGCACATAATATGCGACCAAGTTGTCAAACAACGAAATAACGAGCTCGCACACACAGGGTGATGAAAGCAGAAAATAACAACAACAAAAAATTTCATAGCAAACGGAGCATATCAGGCGGCGGAGAATACGCAGTCCTTCATCTATTCAAACAGTACTCGAAACAAGATTAAATCGCGTCCAAGTGAAGAATCGAGGAAATTTCATTTGGAGTGCGCAAAGCAAATAGTCCGCTCGACAATCGAACAAGATCGCTGAGAGATTAACGCTCCAATCACCTCCTTAGATCAATTTCTAGTGATCGTTTCGAGAACGAGACCAACGCCCTGAAGAAACAGATTAAAGCGCCGAGTGACTTCACATCTCATGTTCGCCTCAGATCCCGAAAACTGAGGTCTCGAAAATATCAATACGAACGGATTTATCCAAGCACTTGTCGTATTACTAGTATTTTTTTTCGAAAAAGTTCAAAATCAACACTTTATGTTCGAAACGGCAAAATAACACGAAACCGAGAGACAGATACAGGCCATGCTGTCTTGCGATGGTGACTTCAATCAAAAACCACTCTTCTAATTACTCGGACGCAATGTAAATAAAGCCACAAGATGTGTTTGAGGGCCATTGCGAGAATCGATTTTTGAATGGTCATCATCATCATCATCGCATCGAACTTGAAGCGAGATGCTTTGAATGCGAGCGAAGAAGTGAGCAAGCAGAGCCTCAGAGTGGTCAATGATGTGGTGTTTCTCGTCAAGGAAGATAATGATGGGATAGTTTTAAGTTTCCAACTGATCCAACACAGATCAGCGAACGAATCGACCCGACCGCCTACAAAGATTCTGGCAGGTTTCCTCGATTCCGGGACCACTTGACGTCATCGAAATGTATATAGAACACTCAACTGTATCTTTGGTCGTTTTTGCCGGTGTTATTTTCACGAAATGTGATTTTTGAGAAATCGGTGATAGGGAAAACATTAGAATGATACTAGGCTGACTCGAAGTGGAGAAGTTTCTAGTGCAAGTTCGTTCTCACTCCGATAGCCGCCAGAGTTACCAGCCTTTCAGATTTTCAATCACTTCAAGTTAGTTTGGAGAGTTTTTCAAGATTTTAATCTAGCGGACTGTTTATTTTTTCTTCTATACCGCAAAGCTATTATCATGTGGCAAGATGAACTCTGGATAGTACTCCAGGCGACGTTTTTTTTCTCGAAATTTTCGTTCAAAAACATCATGGGAAATTGTTCGATTGTTCTCAAAGCCCATTGGACTGGGACTTTTAAAGTTTCTGTCAAGAGCGATTCGTTTGGATCAAGCCGTGCGACCAGAAATCTCCTCATTGACATTATTTTTCATTGCTTTTGTAATCTCTTGCAAATAACAACACTAGACATCACGATTGTAATAAAATGCCACTTTTGCGGCATTTAGATTTCAATCGCCATTAATATTCTAAGCACTTTTGAGTGATGCTGATAGCGACCGAATGCTGGATGTAATGTTTTTATCTTCTATTCTCTTCTCAGTAACTTGAGTCTACCTTTCATCTATGTATGCGATGACAATGCATTTTGGTGGTAATGAGAAATTATTGAACTTTCGTTCAACATTTGCCATGTAAATCTCGAAAAATAATCACTCGACACAATAAAATTTTCAACAAAAGAGTATTCAATGAGTCTCCGACAAGTACTTACACAGGCTTTAAGAAATTGGTCAAGGGGTATCTGAATCCATGATTTGAATATGAGGGTAGCTGAAAAGGTTTAATTGAGGTTTGTTTACCATTTCGTAGTTTTTTTAATCTTCATTCTACGACAATAATGTATTTGCTGATTGATGAAATTTTATATGATCTCCATTTCTACACAAAATTCACGATTAGTCGAGATTTTATTTACGTCAACAAGTTTTTCTTTATATTCTTCAAATTCTTACTAGGCAGTCTTAAAGTGGTGAAAGTTAATTTTTGTTCTGAATATTCAAACGCAACGATTTCTTTCCTTTCGCTTTCAGACTTTAACTAGAATGTCGAAACGTGTAGTTTGGACAGTTTCTGACCTCGTTGTTATTTGAAATTTCACCATTGTCTGCTGTCCAGACTTTAACAAATAGCACTCTCTTCTCTGGAAGATAGCAGCTCAACGTTATTGCAATAATCGAATCAATATATTTCCTATTCTACAATTGCTTTGCCTACGCTTCCGGACGCAGAAGTTGTAACTCCTCCACTAAAAGCTTATGTTTCTCGATTAGCATATCATAGTTCAGCCAAAACAATCAAAACGCACGTAGCACCCAAACTTGCATACGCGCTTACATTTGTGCTGTGTAAAGAACTTACTTCGGATACTTTTCAGGGTCAAACTATAGCTTCTTTCTGTATCACCATTTTTGCTGTCATTGGTGACTAACTAGAGTGCGACTTCTGACCATTCGGAGTAATTGTAAAGGAGTTTATCAAACTTCCATTAAACATTTTCGATCCGAAACAACAAAGAAAACGTCTTTCTTTTACTCTATCATTTGATGTATTACGGGAACGGTTGAACCAGGATATTTCTGATAGTGAAAATTTACCACAGCACACTGTTTTCCGTAAAAATATTCTCAGCTCAATCTCTGGTAAGTCTGATAGTGGAGATTTTCACATTGGCATCCGCAAATCTCTCACTAATTCTGTATGCAGTGACTACTACTACTTTTTCAGTAAAATGCATTTCAGTGTGTATTTCTCTTCAATCTACAACCCCTATTACAGTCCTGTTTCACTCTACCAACCATTCTTTTAAGAGCTCTCATTCTATCTCTTGTACCGTTTTCCTTCCGTCGCACAGTGGTCTATTTCGCGAAAAAGGTGAACTTTATTCAGATTATGGACTTTTAAGTATGAAGTTGAAACTTGGGGGTAATATTGTCCTATATGGTCCCCATCATTTGAGCTGGTAATTGGGTTTCATAAGTTTAAGGGTAAGAGCACAGGTGCTGAAAACGGCCAAAAATTGCATGTGTCTTTTAACCTCTTTTTTAAATTAAGAATATGAAGATCAAAATACCTTTGAGTAATACAGCGTTATTAAGCTATGAAAGACATTGATGATTTAGCCTCCCCCCCTTTCATCGTGTTCATACTGCAGATAGTATAGGAATTCGGTGTTTAAAACTTCTAGTCCGTTTTACGTTTAGAGTGTCACAAAACGTTGTTACGAAATAGGTCTAGTTGAATTCACTAAAGTCCAAAGTAACTATCGCGCAAAGTAACTGCGGCTACGCTCGTAAACTCCTTAAAAAGTTCAGCGACCTTACATAAAATGCAACATTTTGCGCGCTTATTGCGCCAGTCCGCGTGCTCTGCAGTATTTTCTTATCATTTCCACTAGCACATAATAGCAAGCATTTGTACCAGGTTGAAGCTCGTGAGATTGATATAAACACAACATTGAATTTCATAAATAAAACAATAGTTTCTAAACCCTACACTTACTTGTTATGTTATTGGTATTTATTTGGCTGTTCATACATTTATTTACCCATTCACCTGTACTTTAGAATCATCAAATTTCCCAACTTGCTTCTAAATTCAATTCAATGAAATATGTTCATATGATAATTCATATATGATCATAGAATAATTCAGGTATGTAGATGCTTAGTATTGAAATTATATGCAAAGCAACATTATCGAAAATATATTTTTACCTGCACAAAACAATTTCGTGCCAGGTATTAATTGGTAAAATTGTAAATATGCTTGCATGGGTGAATGATAATATTTGTAAATTCGATATGTGTTTTGCTATATGCTGTAGATAGGTCTTTTTTACTACTTTCACTATTGATTTTAAGATACTTCCACAAAAGATAGGTTTTTCAAACTTGGTAGAATGATGTAATCGAATATGCAGCTTTCGAATTTGGTGTTAACTCAAAAATGAAAAAAAGTCGGATAGGGCGTTTTATGATCACTGTCACTGTTTTATGACTGTCACATATGAAAATATTTGCCTATTGACAAAATTGCCAGCCTTCAAAGCGAAAATTGTCGATGTTTACAGAAGTAAAATAAGTGGCCGCGAATCGAAAAGTGTGCTCGATGTATTGATCGCCAAAAAAGAAAACAGTAAGATTTTTTTTCAGTGTTTCTTTCAAATCAGATATGTACATATACCGTCTTTTGACAGATACTTCCGATTTCATTTGCTTGCTTTTACTAAGCTCCATCATGAAATTTGCAGCTGTCAGTAATAACGAAGGAAAACGAGTACGTTGGAGACCAACTATACTTGAATCACATCAGTCCATAGTTAAACGAGTACTACACGCATTAAATTCGAATGATGTCCAACATAAAGTAGAGGAGGCAAAACAGGCAGGCATGTTTACATTAAGTACGCTTGTTAAATTATTATATTGAGCCTTCATAAATGAATCAAATATCAATCCATTTACAAAATTGTATAAATAAATAAAAAAATTCCGTTGAATTTTTATATCGTAACCCACGAGATTCACCATTTTAAAATTGATAATGAGTCCAATTAATGCAACTTAAAAAGCTATTAAATTTTCAATTACTAATCCAATTAAAATAGCATTGAATCCTATCAATTCAACTAAAAAAATTAAGAGGGAAAATCATTACTTGAATCCTGCATATCAATTTAAAATTAAAGGACATAATATTATTACTTAACGCGTAAACTTATTAATTACATAGCAGATCATGTTAAATTATATCTACTTGAACTTATTATTACTAATATTCGAAGAACATTAGTGTTAAACTCGTTTCGCCGAAAATTCATATTTCTTTATATATATATATATATATATATATATATATATATATATATATATATATATATATATATATATATATATATATATATATATATATATATATATATATATATATATATATATATATATATATATATATATATATATATATATATATATATATATATATATATATATGTCAGTAAAATGATTTTCCGAGATAATCTCTGGAGTGGCCGATTCGATTAAGCTGAAATTTTCGGAGAACGTAGATATATATAATAGGTAGGTCCAATAGGTAACTTATGTTAAAAAAAAGTATTGGGAATGAAAATGAATTATGTTCTAAGCTTGTTTATGATACAGAATTGAAATTTTTGAGCCGTGTGTGGGTGCTAAGTGCCTAAAAGTAGGCAAGGATTTTTTTTCAAATTTTGATTTGTCATTACTTCTGACAAAAATATTAGATCACCGTGAAATTCGTAGAACATATTGACGTTGGCTAAGATTAAGCACACATGGATTTTCAAGATAGTGCAGGTAGCCCTGTAGCTACGGCAGGCTCCTGAAAAAAAAATCCTTCAAACCATTGACCCTCCTCAAAAATTTTTGATTTTTGACAAAAAAATTCAAATCATTGATAAATTTTAACGTTTGTCCATCATGTCAAATTGAAATTTTGAAAATTCTGATTTGCACAAGAACGGCAACCCATCACCAAATTACCTCTATTTTCAGCACTCGAAAGTTCTGTTCACGAGAACTGACGACCGGATTATCCGATCATAATGAAATTCACAGAACGTGTTGGTATTAGCTAGGACCAGATCTGATAGAAGTGATTTTGAAATGCGGACAACCCTGTGGCAGTGGTACCATCTTGAAAAATCACTGACAAAAAAAAACAGCTTTTTGGCCTATAACTTCCGATTCAGCCATCAGATTTTAACAAAACTCACACAGTACTTGGATCTTACTTTACGTAACATTTGGTGGTTGAAAAATTAGAACAGGGGTGCCAGCTATGGTGATTTTAGTCTCATAAATCTTGCAAATAAGCTCAGCAAAATAAAGCTTTTTTCCCTATAGCTTCCGGTCCAGTGCAGAAATCAAAACGAAGTTCATGCACTAAATGGACCTTAATATGAAGTAAATTTCATAGGAATTTCGTACAAAAATCATGAAAGGGCTGCCAGCTGTGACTATTTTTGTAATTTTGTGGAATTTCTTTACTGAGCGATTATGTCATTAGATTTGCAAATGGAAATAATCCTGCAATGAAAATTAACAACAAATATTAACGCTTTAAAAATTTGAAAAGTTTTGAGGGTGGCAACCCCAAAATTCTTTTCACCCGTATAGCTCCCAGCGCAGTGATTCAATCGAAAAGAAATTTACTGGTTGGGTTTAACTTAACGTGAAGCAGATTTGGTATATATTTTGCTCTGCTGCTGACACAGGGTAACCAGCATTAGCCATTTTCGTAAATATTGCATATAAAAATTTTCTTTTGTTAAAAACAAGGTACTAACGTATTTATAGTTGCAAGAGCTATTGCTCAATCTCTTAAATAATTTGTGAAGTTAATAGAAACAGTTGTAAATATTACGGTTGAATAAAATACATACATACATACATACAAATGCAATATCAGTGCTTGAAATGAATAAATTCCTTTCTTTCGATTGAGTAAATATTTATTTGAAACTATACCAAGTTTTACTCAGGGCAAGTACAATATTTGTTCTTTGAAATGATAACTTCCGATGCAGTATCATGTGATAAGTGGATATTGCTGCATTTCTAATTCTGTAGGAATTTCGTTGAAAAATCATAAAAGGGTTGTCAGCTATGATGAATTTCGTAATTTATTGACATTTCTTTATCAAGCGATGTGTTCATTAAATTTCCAAATGGGAATGATTCTGCAATGACAGTTAACAACAAATATTTAGGTTTCCTTTCTTTGGATTGAGTAAATATTTCTTTGGCGCAGAATCATTACCAATTTTCTTTGATAATGTGTTCATTTTTCTTCAAAAAAGAGAAGTATTTTTCTCAGTGCAACTAAATTTGCAATTTCACGAAAACTTTTTCCCTTTTCACGCAGATTTAGTATCAACTTCCGTTCACTGACACTTATTTCCTTATTTAGAGCTTCCATTGGAAAAGACAGTCTTTAATTCACACAATATTCTCACAAAATTTATCAATCAAACCACTACGTGTATAGATACAAAAATTTTCGCACTGCAACTGTTAATTCTAACTGTAAATCCCCAAGCAGAGTGATGTGTACGCAGACTTTTTTTGGGGCGAATTAGAGACTTCTAAAGATTAAAATCACCATATCTTCTATAATTCCAAAAATTTGTTTCTTATCAAAGTATTTTAATCAAGGGTATTGATTCATGGGCTTTTGTCATGATTTAGATATTACTAGTAAGGTGTACGCAGACTTTTTTGAGTATATATATATATATTTATATATATATATATATATATATATATATATATATATATATATATATATATATATATATATATATATATATATATATATATATATATATATATATATCATCATCATCATATATCATCAAAAAATTTCAGTGAAAAAATCTCAGAAACGCGCCAGCCAATTGAACTAAAATTTTCAGGATTCATTGGTGTATATGCAAAATAGTGCCAAGTTTCACAACAACTTAAAATTCTTTAACTCTTTGGCGCCGGCGGCTATTTCAATATTTTTACTTTACTTATTATTCCGTCCACAAATAACTTTTGCAAAAATAATGTTAATAAAATAATTTTCAAACGTGTTCGTAATGTGAATCGGATAATGTTTCGGAAGCTTCTAACCCCATGTGTGCGCTAGGCGCCTAAAAAGAGATTGGGAAAGTTTAAACATTTTTAAATTGCGATTACTTTTGACAAAGTTAGCTAATCATTATAGAGCTTTCAAAACATATTGATACTATTTAGTTGTAAATTTGTATTGCTTTTAATAAGCACGTTGGCAATCCTGTAGCTAGGGCAGGCACTGAAAGTGAACACCTTCAAATCATCGAACCTCCTAAAAAATAATCGCTTTTTGGTAAAAAAAACCACTCATATATACATTTTATGATTTTTCTACATAGCCTAAGTAAAACATTTCAAATTTTACAACGAGCAAGAACGGTAACCCAATTTGCCTATATTTTTAGCATCAAAAACTTCTGTTCACGGGAACTCATGACTCGATAGTCAGATATAATTGAAATTTACAGCATGTATTGGTATTAAATAGGACCAGGTCTGATAGAAGTGATTTTGAAATGCGAGCAATTTTGTGCCAGTGGTCCCATTTTGAAAAATCACTCAGAAAAATAGCTGCTGTTAGCCCTATAAATTCTGACTAAGTCAATCGATTTTGATGAAATTCGCACAGTAGGTGAACCTTACGTTAAGGCACGTTTGGTAGAAAGTTGGCTGAAAAATTCGGTTGGAGCTGCTAGCTATGATAATTTTGGTGTCTTAAATTTTGAAAATTCGTTCAGGAAAATAATGCTCTTTGTCTTATAGCTTCCAGTGATGTCATGGAATCATAACGAAATTAAAATGGCAAATTAAACTTCTTGTAGGCAATATTCAGTAAAAATCTAGTTGGAAAAACAATGATAGGGTTGCCAGCTATGTTTGTTTTTGTATATTTTTTGGCATATCATTAGTAAGCGATTCTATCATAGAATTTTCAAATTGTAGAGATCTTGTAGTGACAATAAACAGCAGATATTAATTTTTAGAAAATTGGAAAACTTTTGCGACTGGTAACCGTAAATTTATTTGTATCGCTAAAACTTCCAATGCAGGTTGACTTCAGCGTGAGGCAGATGTGACATATTTTTAGCTTCGGTGCTAGCAAAGGGCTGCCAGCACGAGGCATTTTTGTTATTTTCGTACCAGTAAATGCTTACATTAAGTATTCGCATTAAGTATTCTGAGCATTTTTCGGGTGGCAACCCCAAACACTTTTCTATCGCTGTAACTTTCGATGTAGTCATCGAAATTAAATTGGCTTAGGGGCTATTATTACTAAGGGTATATTAGTCTTAAGTAGGAAAAGCTGCTAGTGGTAGAATACACTCTCAAAATCTGCACAAATCCTCTACTGTTCTTCAAACACTAGTGTTTCTAGCGGTTCTGATGCGCTAGGGTTTTTTTTTGATAGAATGGTATTGACATGCCATATGAGGATTAAAATGCAATTCTCACGGATCATTCACTACTTTGAAGAAGGGGACTTTTTTGTACGATCTCAGTTAAGAAATAAGCCTCGAACTACTTTCGTCATTACATCCTTGATGGTTGCATGAAGTTGGTTCTGCATAATGGCATGAAACTGTTCCATATAATTAAGGCAGCTGAGGTCTTTGCTCTAGATTAGTAAGAAAGTTTGGGTGCACTTTTTGTGTTTGGAGATAGAGGATTTGAGCTACGTTGGACTACCTTGTTACAAGATTTTCTTAAAAATGTTTTTGGGATCCTTCGGGCACTTTTCATACCTTCCTGCTTGTTATAATAATAATTTATACGGGAAACTCGATTGCTTTGCAAAATAAGCCTCCGAAAGCAGAATCAAATTGAATTGTTTTTGTGAAATGATCCTTAAGTTTTAGAGACGATATACGTTGTCTATGCTGATTTATAGACATTTATAGCCATGAATACAAATCAATAACCTCATAGATGATGCAAAAGCAACAGCCAGAAAATCCGCAAATTGGAAGTAACCGATCACCAAATAATTTTCTTACTGTGCGTTCCTCTCAAATTTCGAAGAAGAACATGTAATTTATTGGAACTGTTTTTGTGGTGTGATTAAAACTGATATCCAGCTAAATAGTTTATTATTTTATAAATAAACAAATATTTTCAGATTAATAAATTTGACACCAAAAATTTTTTTTATTTTAACTCCCGGCTACTTTAATTGCCAAAAGACTTAAATAATATGCATTAATGATTTTTAAGTTCACCTACTCCAGGAGAAACAGCCGCAATCTTTCCATTGAGCTCATAGCTTTACTGGTTTTTTGCCATTTAAGTATTTTGTAAAGCTTTGAGTTATAACCTTAACATATTTTTCAAGTTTCAGACATATTTCTGCGGATTTTTTCTTGTCTTCTTGTTTTTTGTTTCAATTGCAAATCTGCAGACTTCACTTGCGAAACCATTACAATGACAGTTGTAAGATATTTTCACTCCTAAGCTGCTTCTGAGTGACAGCGATCATTGCATCTCACTCTTAAAAGTACATAAAAAAATGTTTGCTGATAAGATATTTGGCAGATTCAATTTTGGAAGCAACTTAAAAAATCCTGAGTAGGAACAGGCATAGACAAGGTTTTTCTATTGAATTAGAAGAAATTGAGTAAGGCATATTGTGTTTAATTGTAAGTATCAAACATAAAGATCCGAAATATTCTTCAACTCGGCATAAGTAATTAATTAATTAAAGTCTTTAAGTTTACCATAAACATTTTATTAGCTCCTAAATTTTTTCTGTGAACAGAAGAGAATATGATCGCTTCTGGTTAAAGTGAATGCACATCTCAACAGAAAATTCATCAGATTTTTGGTGTTAAACGCCAAAAACCTGACGTTGGTGGAAACTCATTTCACAGAACTTTTTATGGAACAGTATTTGAAGCTATCGATGTGGAATCGTCCATAGTTGGTACATAGCCCCACGATAGAGTCTAGTTTGAATGTAAAGTAAAAAAATAATATTATAGACAATACCACTTCATTCACAAAACCTAATACAAATAATTCTCAATTTTTAAATATCTATAGTTTTTTGGGAGGTGGCATCATCACCATCATTTTCCACCATCGTCATTTTTCACCGCTTTGATTCTATTTATTTTTAGGATCATATATACATATACAACATTAGAAGGTCTTTTTTTGCAGAACTCGATCAAGGCGTTGAAGGACGGTGAGCAATTGAACGTTCTTTATTTTCGCGTGCCTTTTACTGCTTTTACTGCTATTCGACGTCTATTACACGGAAAAAAGTTGTAGTATATTTTACCCAACTTTATGTATCGCTTATCCTATGTGCATAGAGTATTTATGGACAGTGACCATCTATAGTATTTTTAGACATAGTTGCATAGTAGAACGCTATGAGATATTTTAATATAGTTTTATGGCTAAAGTTTCCATAAGTTAAAGGACTTTCGTCCGAGAATCTAGGCAAATGTAGAGATACACGATAGTATTTCTTACAATAACATATTTGATAACATACAAAATTATTTCGATTCCAATAACTAAAACATGTTAAACTTTCTCATTTTTCCTTGAAAAAATTACCAGTAAATATAGCCTCAATTGCCAGTAAGCATAGCCACTGCATTGCATCGTTTAGTAGCTATATTTGTTCGTCTTCTGTTGTTTTAACAGCCTGTGACTTAACAGCGCTTCATCAATTAGGTGTCACATTAAAGCTTTAGTGGCGAATAGGAATAATACTAGCGCTTCAGAAAAAAAGAAAAAAGTGACACTTAAGGAATAATGGAATAATTGATATCGGCTTCTCCCATTTGTGTCTTCCTACCACCATAGCTAAGCATTCACTTCAAAAGGTAAACCCCTGAGTTTTGGTATTAGCATCATGAAACACTTGCTCGAGGGGAAAGGATGCTCACGGGCGGTGCATGCTGATAGAGTAATGGAGACAATGGAACAAAGGAAGAAAAAACAGCAGAAAGTAATTGTTCATAGTATCAATAAAACAAATAAAAACAAACATTTTCCAACCTGAAATTGAGCAAGGGATATAATTTTTAATATTTATTTACATGCAACGTGCAACGTAATATAAGGACTTCACAGCATAACATGAGTATGAATTATATCAAACATCGAACCGAACACCGAAATTGCTTTGTGGCATATGAAACTTCTATGATAGAACAGGAGACAACACTTAAAACGTACATACAAATTTAGATCAGAAGCGTAACGATACCTTTTGCAATGGATACCATATTGTATGGTTGAAATTATTTTAATAATATGAACAATGCATATAAAGAAAAGTAAAGTTTGTTGTTATTTATGAGGCAAGCGACCATACACTTTTCTGTAAACAGAACCTTTAAATATGTAGTTGGAAGCCATTAGACATAGTAAAATATTCTCAATGTTGCTTTTACTATGTTGCTATGAAAAATACATTTGAGTATAGTGGCCCAGTCATTTTAGCATAAAAAAGGGGTCAACCTCGGAATGAGAGATAATAAGCTAAAATTTCGTATATACCTTCATTTTGAGGTCTTGAAAGTTGCCTCAAAAGTCTCATAAAATCTCGTGTCTGCGTCGAAAGTTATTCAAGGTCAAAGGTGAGAAAAAACAGTTTTTTGCGATTATCTTGGTTTCTATTGCTCCAATGATGTTAACACTTAGCATTTTACCTATTTCTAAACAATGATTATACCAATTCGCCAAGAAAATTTTTTGTCAAATCGATGTAATAATAAGAAACTTATTGGTATGCTCATTGAAAAGTTTGAGAGTGTAAATATCACAACAAAGCAAGAAAGAGATGATGCTGATGTTCTAATTATAGAAACAGCTATCGAAGAATCCAAACATGAAAGGACAGCCATCATTAAAGGAGAAGACATAGATTTACTAGTTATTTTAATTGGACGCACCCAATTACATCAAGAAGACATTTTCTTCAAAAAAGTTGGCAAAAGCAATGTCAAAACACAAATATACTCTTCAACAAGTTTTGACAAATATCCCATTTCTAAAAAACATGTTTTATTTTTACATGCATTCAGTGGATGTGACACAACTTCTGCGCTGCTTAAAAAAGGAAAAAAAACTTTCATAAAAGCACTAGAACAACTTGCCAATTTCGACGAACTAGCTCAAGTTTTTCTAGAAGAAAACTGCCCTGTCCAACAATTATACGATAATGGCATTCGGATCTTACTAGCGATATACAATGCTCCAAAATCTGAGGATAATATCGATCATCTTCGATATACTCAGTTCATTAAATCAACAAAACTTAATAAACCTGTCCAATTATCTAACCTTCCGCCGACAAGTGCAGCGGCCCATCAGCATATAAACCGTATCTATTACCAAGTTCAAAAATGGTTAGGGCATGATTTAGAACCCCAAGAATGGGGTTGGGTGCTCCGAAATGAGTTCCTGGAGTCAATGCCAACAATATTACCACCAGCTTCCGATGAATTACTGAATACTCTATTTTGCAATTGTAAGAATGGATGTGGTGCACGGTGCCGATGTAGAAAATCGGGGCTGCAATGCACTTTAGCTTGTGGCCACTGTAATGGGCAAGCTTGCCTCAATGCTATTTCATTACAAAGTGACTGTGAGCAAGAGAGTGCTTTTGGCCATGAAATTCAGGAAGGTCTGCAAACACCAATTCAAGGCAACGAAGATGATGACAATGATACAGAAATTCCCGAACGTCCAGAAGATGACGATGAAGAAAAAGAAACGTAATATTTTTGTTATTTAAATTTTTAAAGAATGGTAGATTGAAAATATGTAATATATATACATATTAAAATAAATTAAATATATGTCAAATGTTATTAAATACAATGTATTTACTGATAAATAACTCAAAACTGAAGGTTTCACGGTTGACTTTGCATTACAGTACATATGGCTGAGTGCTGCGCGCTTACCGCCCTTTATCAGAAAAACGGCTGAGCGCAGGAATAAATGCTTCAAATAAAATGTGTCGCAAATTTTATGTTCTACAATTTCAATCCTAAGTGTTAACATCATTGGAGCAATAGAAATCAAGATAATCGAAAAAAACTGTTTTTTCTCACCTTTGACCTTGAATAACTTTCGACGCAGACACGAGATTTTATGAGACTTTTGAGGCAACGTTGAGGACCCCAAAATGAAGGTATATACAAAAATTCAGCTTATTATCTCTCATTCCTAGGTTTTATGCTAAAATGACTGGGCTATAGTGGGGTTGAACATAAATATGCGAACTTTTACGGCGAAATAATGCATTTTTTTCCCAAATCCAGTGTTACAAAATTATAGGAATATTAACCAAGAAAATTTTTCTCAGTGTACAACTATATTTAAACTTAAGTTACTTCCAATATATTGGCAACCACAAAGAACTATTAAACAATTTTTTTTTTGTTTTATCAAAAGCAAAATTATTCGTATGAACCCTAATACGATGGTCACATATGGCAAAACTACAATTCAACTTTCCAAATGACTTGACTTTGTTTGACTTCATTATAAACGCTACATCTGAGAAAACACAAATTCAGCCCACATTTCACCTCATTGTCCAGCACGATAATATTGTCACAATATCTTCACGATTCACGCAAATGCTGCACTTGGAATCGTTCTGAGCGTGCATTGATGATGCTTGAACTAGTTCCAGAAAAAAACGGTCCTTTAGAGTCGACTTGGACACTTACAAACAGCCCTTCATTGCACAATGGCGACACAACTCAGATGATTCAAAAGAAATTCAGCGTGAATTATGAGCACTTTGATTGCATGAAATGTGGACATTGCGGTCTTGGTCGCGGTACTGGGAACTTTGTGTCGTAATGGTGTTGGCTGGTGGACATGAGTAACAATAGTTCATAAAGCAGGACATGCGCCCGATATGACGAGAACAGTATAGGTATGTGCACGTAAATATGCATAATCGCTTTAATTACGGTCTGGTTTTTCAATCAGTGAATACTGTTTGGAGTCATTGTTGTTAAAAAAAAGCACAGAGGTAAGTTTGGCTTAATGTAGTTGGTTTCTTTGTTGTATTGTAGTATTGAAATATATTATGCTGAGTGGTGTTTTAGTTTTTTTTTAAATTTTGCTCGCAGTCTGAATTTTAGGCTTTTTTTTTTTAATTATACTTGCAAAAATCTATAATTCGGTTGCTACTTAGACTGTGTTCATATCGTGAAGTTTGGCAAAATCCAGCAGCTATTAATGCTATCTTGTAAATTCAAATGTTGTGGTGTTTCAATTTTTATAATGGGACTGAATCTAAAGCATATTCTTAAAACTTTTTACTGAGTTCTACGCGGAATTGGCATTAATATGTGTAATGTTGGGATATTTTTGAAACCGAAAAAAATATTTCCGAAATAATTGTGGCATACAATCAACTTTCCAAACAAAAACTAGCTCCAGGAAGTGATGATTTAAATAAATATTTTCTTTTTATTAAACGCTCTTAACCATATTTTGTTATCTCTTACCTCAACTAATATCTACAAGTAATAGTATAAAAAAAACTCAAATCATTCTTTTCGATTTATTAATTCGACTATTGTTACAGTTGTTGATTGCAAACCTACTTACCTTCAGGTCCCGCCAAGATCAACCACGATCTTTGCTTCTGCCATATTGACGGTACAGGTCTTTGCGGCATTTAGTTCCAGTGCAGGAGCTCCAACAGCAGCTACTTTTAATGCAATTGCAGTTCTTTTCGCCTCGCCAACCGCAATACAATAATCCATTATAGAAACTCATCTGGCTGTAGGATTCCTTTTCACCTTCTGGTTAAAACATCGATGATGACGATGAAGACGATATTGATCGTGCGGGTCGTCTCTAGGAGATAAAGATTGTTTCAAAGGTGGAAAACGACGAGTAAGAGAAATATCGTAGGAGCATAAGCGTCGCAAAGGGCTAAGATGCATTCGAAGATTGTAATGAAATGTGCAAAGTTCTCAGGTCGCCGATGATGCGAGCCAACCACACAGAACTAGCTAGTCAGTGATCGTGCCCTCGAAATCAAATCGATTGATGCGGTTATGGATTATTGGTTTTGTGGTGATCGCGATCGATCAATTGTGCAAATTAAATTGCATGAAATTGATTAGATGATGGTAAGTTTTATGGATTATCTCCGGTGGATAGAAGACAGTTTATTTTATTTATCTGACAATGATGACTGCGTTGATATGATTGTAATGATGATTGGGTCGATGATGTTCGTGATCGTTTAGGTTGAATTGTCGGGTATTGAAGGGAGGATATGGAACTTGGCATTGTTATAGCAGTTTTAGTAATATTGTTTTTTTTCGGTTGGTGAAATGTGGTTGATTTTAATTAATTTTTAGCTTTCTTCGTGTGTGGTTTCAATAATGTCTTTGTTTGGTGGAGATACATTTATAATAGATTTGAACTACATTATTGCGCAATCGATTGCGATCCATACTCTTGACATCAAATATAGAAAATTATTCAGGCTGATTGTTCGTCTCAGTGATTGGCTGATTCAATCTTCTCAAAACCAACGAATTTTAGTATTTTTTCTGATTTTCGAAGAAAATTAGTATTAGTATATAGAAATTTCATTATATATATATATATATATATATATATATATATATATATATATATATATATATATATATATATATATATATATATATATAAATATATATATATATATATATATATATATATATATATATATATATATATATATATATATAAGCAAAATGATTAAGGGAGATAATCTCTCGAGTGACCGATCCGATTGAGGTGAAATTTCGGAGCACATAGAAGCAGTGCTGCCATTTTAGCATTTTGAATGCTATACCTAGCATTATTTTTTCCAAAACGGCATTCGAAATTTGGAGCAAGCATCTAGCATTATTTTTAGCATTTAAATTTAGATTCATGCAGATCAGACGCCTGCACACGAGTTAAAGGGGTGGAGTCATCCAAACAGCCCGGAAAGTGAGTGTCTACGAGGATCTTCAGCGTTTCCGAGCTGTTGCTCGTCCACTCCCCATCAGACCTGCATAACAGGCTAGGCATGACAGGGCGTTTAGCCAGCAAGTTCCTAAGTCTTGCCGTCTCCGAGGTGGATTCAATCCTACCACACAGCTCTTTCCAGGAGCTCCATTTGGCTTTCCTTATTTCCGTTTTGTAGAGCCTAAGGTAATACATTTAGACCATTTTTTCCAAACCTGAGCCGAGGAAAGAGGTAAAAGCCACTGAAAGCTAGATCTGGCAAAAAGGGCGAGTTTTCAAGCAGTTCGAATCCTGCTTTTTTAATTGTATCCATCGCAACTGCAGCCTTGTGAGCCGCTGCGCCATTTTGAAGAAACAGAACTCCAGTTCGTAGTTTGCCGTGTCTTTTCTCCTGCATTGCTTCTCACAATCTTCTTATTTGGTCTACTTAGTAAGAACCTGATATAGAGGCTCTCTTTTAGAAATATTCCACCATAATAATTTCTTCAGCGTCCCAAAAAACTGATACGATAACCTTTCCTGCCGAAATTGACGCTTTGAATTTCTTCGGCGTCGATGAAGAGGGTCGCTTCCAGGTTATAGATTGCATTTTGGTTTCTGGACCAAAATGGTGAATCCAGGTCTTGTCCATGGTCACGAAATTTTACAAAAAATTCTCCTGATCTGCCTGGAACTTTTCGAGATACATACTTGAAATGTCGACTCGTTTCTTCTTATGCTCGTCCGATAACATTCTCGGTACCCAACGCGCAGAGACCTTCTTCATATGCAATTTGTTGGCAAAGATTTTTCGAACACTACTATATTAGATCCCTGTGACCTCAACTACATGCCTGAGGCTCACTTTTCGATCTGCCAACACGACATCTTCGACTTTTTTTACGTTGTCTTCAGTGAGGGATGTGAATGGACGTCCTTCGCGGTGTTCATCTTCAGTGGATGTTCTTCTCAGCTTAAACTCCTTGGCCTAGCGTGCAACGGTGGAATATTGAGGAAAAGAGTCCCCTAATGTTTCCATCATGTCGCCGTGTATGCCTCTGGTAGACAGTTTTTTTCAAACAGAGGTACTTAATGACACCATTTTGAGGTTCTCTCTTCGACTGTTCGTATTCAAATGAATGTAACTGCCTGGAATCGTGGCCTATTTATTTGTTTTCATGTTGACTTAGTGAGTATATGTAGTAGCAAAAATTTCCTTTTTTTTGAATTTTAGGCGAACTGGAAATAACCCATTATCATTACTTATTGATCAACCCTCATATAAATATACATATTGTTTTCATATTGAATCATGTTTATTGCAATTAAATAAGAAAGCATTATTTAGCATAATAATTTTGCAAGATCTAGCATTATTTACCATTAAATAAAATTGAATCTAGCATTATTCCAAAAAAATTAATGGCAGCACTGCATAGATGTTTATAACAGGTAGGTCCATGACTTGCGAAAGTTCAGATCTCTTAATTTTTTTGGCGGCGGAAAGCATTTTAGTGAATTTTCAGGTGTCTATGATAAAGAATTGAAAATTTTGAGCCTGGTGTAGGCGCTGAGTGCCTAAAAGTAGGACAGGATTTTTTTTTTAAATTTCGAATTGTCATAACTTCTATGAAAAACAATGGATCATCGTGAAATTTGCAGAGCCTATTGACGTAGACTAGAATCTATCACACATGGACTTTTAAGATTGTGTGGGCAACTCCATAGCTACAGCAGGCTCCTAAAAAAGAATCCTTCAAATCAGCGACCTTCCTGAAAAATGTTTGATTTTTGAAAATAAATTCAAATTATTGATAAATTTTTCCTTTTGCCCACCAAGTCAAATAAAAATTTCCGAAATTCCGTGGTAAACAAGAACGGCAACCCGTGATCAAATTACCTATATTTTCAGCACTCAAATCTTCTGTTCACGAGAACTGACGACTGAAGAATGCGATCAATATGAAATTTACAGGACATGTTGAAATTAACTAGGATCAAGTCTGATAGAAGTGATTTTGAAATACGAGCAACACTGTGGCAGTGGTGCCGTTTGGAAAAATCGCAGGAAAAAAAACCGGTTTTTGAAAAATTAATATAGAGTTGCCAGCTATGGCAATTTTTGTCTCCTAAATATTATAAATTTGCTCAGGAAAATAAAGATTTCTCCCCTATAACTTCCGATGCAGTAACGAAATCAAAACGAAATTCATGTGACAAGTGGATCTTGTTGCATTTCTAATTCTGTAGGAATTTCGTTGAAAATTCATGAAAGGGTTGCCAGCTGTGATGCATTTCGTAATTTATTGACATTTCTTTATCAAGCGGTGTTGTCATAAAATTTCCACATGGGAATGATCCTGCAATGACAATTAACAACAAATATTTAGGTTTCGAAAATTTGAAAAGTTTTGAGGATGGTTACCATAAAATTATATTCACTCCTATAACTTAGAGCGCAGCCATTCAATCGATTGCCAGCACCAGACAATTTCGTAAATATTGCACCAACAGATGCTTTCATTTTGTATTCATAAGCAAAGCATTTATAATAAAATAAGCAACCGATATTTAAATTTTCCGAGTTTAGGATATTTTTCGCATGGCAACCCCAGACATAGTTTAATCGCTGAAACTTTCGATGATATTCTTGGATGAAAACGAAATTCAAAAGATAGGTTGATTAAGCACGAGCATGTTATGGTAGATTTATTGCTGCTGTGTTGGACAAATACGGCCAGCACTGAACATTTTCATCATTTGTGTGATAGGAAATGCTGTCAGAAAATGATATTTGTTCCTTTGAAGAGGAAATGGTTGATATGATACTGCAAAGAAGGGTATAACGTCTTCAAGCATTTTTAAATCTCTCAAAGATAATTTTTTCGAAAATTAGTTTTCTAGCGGTTCTGATGCGCTAGACTTTTTTTTTCATTATTAGTGTTGTATTTGTTTGCAGTTTTTAAAAAAATAGGTTTATATTTCATATTTATATGTATATGTACATATGTATTGCATTTATGCCTTGTTTGGCTAATAAATAAATAAAATAAAATAACTGTTATTACTTCAATAATTTTTTTTTTTAATCAGCAGATTGTGGACTACCGCTATTGGCTGGGATAGGTTAGGTTAGGTTAACGTGGCTGCCGATCTCAAATAGGCACAGGAGAGGCCCGTTGTGATACCACAATATTTTAGTGACTCTCTTCTACTCACTAAAGTCAGGAAACCATTTGCTTCCTTTGAGAAACCGGACTATCCCCTTTAGCTCTACCAGGGACAGTTCCGTCAGGTTTGAGAGAAAGGGTGCACCAAGTGCCGCCAGTCTTCTCCTTGCCAAAGCCGGACACTGGCACATGAGGTGAAGGACGGCTTCCTCCTCATCCTCAGAGCCACAGCTCCGACAGAAGTCATTAAACTCTACGCCCAAACGTTGTGCATGCCGTCCTATGAGGCAGTGGCCCGTTATAACGCCCACAGTGCAACGAAGGGCGCTTCGAGTTAAGCCTAAAAGCTGCCTGGTGCGATGCGCATCCATGGATACCCAGGACTGCCTTGTTATCACACAGGAAGATTCATCTGCCCAGGACTTCTTAGCGTCCTCAAGATATTTTTGCCTTATGGCCAGTTTAACCGATGTCATCGGTATACCTATTGAAAAGGAGCAAGAGACCTCAGGTAGCAAAGTTCCAAGCCTTGCTAGCTCATCGGCCTCACAGTTGCCCTGAAAACCCCTATGTACAGGTACCCAAATCAATTGAACAACCGAATGTCTCGACATCTCCCTAAGAGATGCACGGCATTCAGCAACAATCTTGGACATTGTACAAGGACCAGCAAGGGACTTAATAGCCGCTTGGCTATCTGTGAAAATACCAATATTGACCCCGAATATTCGATTACACAGAAGCCAGTCGACTGCCTGATAAATAGCCACCACCTCCGCCTGAAAGACACTACAGTGGTCTGGTAGACGGAGGGACAGCTTGAGATTCAGCTCATCTGAGTATACACCACTCCCAACTCTATTGTTTAGTTTTAAGCCGTCAGTGTACACATGGATAAGCCCATTATCAAGGGTGATACCATCACACCATTCCTCCCTGCATAGAATGCGAGTTGTAAACTCCAAATCCAGTATGCATTGAGGGGCGTTGTAGTCAACAATCGCTGGTGCGGGTACTCCCTCGGCCAAGATCCTCGCATGACCGAACTCTGTCCTATTCCATACTGAGATACAATTTAGTCTCACAGCAGCAAGATTAGCTTGCTGTGAGATCAGTAGGTTGGTTGGCAGCCAATGTAGCAGCACAAACAGTGCCTTAGTAGGAGTGGAGCGGAGCGCTCCAGTTACCTGTAGTGCAGCCATTCTTTGCACTTTTTCAAGCTGCCCTTTGCAGGTAGCCTTAAGAGCAGCCTGCCACCAGAACGCCACCCCAAACAACAAAATTGGTTCCACTACAGCAGTGTAAAGCCAAGCAACAGTACGAGGCTGCAAAACTCGCCCCTATGGCCCTTTTGCAACAGTAAAGTGCGTTGAAAGCCTTCCGAGCTGTTTCTGCCACATTGTACGTCCATAGTAACTTCGAGTCAAGGATCAGCCCTAAGTATTTGACCCTCTGGCTCAAGTTAATGGAGACCCCATTCAATTTGGGTAACTCAAAATCAGGAACTTTGTACCTCCTTGTAAACAGCACTAGCTCCGTTTTATTAGGATTCACATTCAAGCCGCACTCACGACTCCAACGCGAAATTATGTCAAGAGAGTGATTTAACCTCTCCGATAGCGTAGATAAATACTTTCCCGACACTGAAACAGCTATGTCGTCTGCGTATTGGCTGGGATGCTTCAAACCAATTTATTGATTTAGGCATCCAAATTCTGTCATGCCATCGGCACTTAAGTAACAGTAGCTAACTGCGTCATGTTGACTCATTTCGTATACCATTTCTGATTAAATAATGAATTATATTCTTTCAGGCGTCTTGGTAAACGCATTACTATAACGTATTGCTTGTTCTTGTGTTTTTATGATTGCATTATGTTTTGGATGAATTTATTTCACTTAATCTTTGGAAGTATGCCTTCCATAAATGTTTATTTTATCAAAAACAAAAATATAAAAATCAGATCACGTCTGTTTAGTATGAAATAATTGACTTAAAAACATTTTATTTCTTTTTGAAACTAAGCCTACTTGCATAATAGTTTTAGTGTCAGTGTTGTTGAGTGTAAAGTGTTTGTGGATTGTGTATAGGTAGTTGTGGATGTATATTGTGCTTCCCCAAATCCATTTTTTAATATTTTTTTTACATTTTGTGTTATGAAATTTTATCGTTTTCACTTGTTTCTTCGAATTCACTATTTGTTCACTATTCAAAAGTTTTTTATTCACACTCCAGCATTTATAGAATGTTTTCAGAACAAACCTAGCGTTCGTGTTCTTTTGGTTACAAAGTTATTAATCATTTCGTCCCAAAAAATTATGCCTTATGTCATTAAGACTAGCTTTCTTTTAGCCAACCTGTATTAAGCAATCAGCTTCGATGTTGAGAAAGTAGCAACGTAATTGAAATATATTATAGATAATGTCAAGACCCGATTTGACCAAACAAACTCTTGAAAATTGAAACATTCACTAGTCTCAATTCAAATAAATATCAATAAACGAAGGGAAATAGCAAGAACTTAATAGCAATCTTGGTAGACTACCGCTACGCAGAAATCATCAAATTGAAATAACGTCCCTATCACTGTGCTAATGAATTCATATTATTCATACGTTCACTTCGAGCCCATCAACCTGTGCCACTCCACATATGCGTCTTTTTCTTAGCAATCGAAACAGCCTTTTCGAAGTAAAAAATTGTTATGCTTCAACTGCGCACGGGAACTGACTTGTACAACGAGAATACCGCGTCCAAGTATAATTAATGTGGTGCATGTTTGAATTTTGATTTTCAAATTATTGTCTCCTTCACGCCGAGTTAACGTTAAATGATGAATTATTGCTTAAAATTTAATATTGAGGCTCGTATAGTTTGGGTGTTTTGAATGCATATGCTGTGCAGTTGATTTGAATGATTATTGCGGTGGATATCCTGTGTGTGATTTATTGGATGATCGTTATTGAGAGATTTGAAGATAGAAAATTGGAGATAAATGTTCGAAATGCAAACAAGGTAACTGGTCGTATAGCAATCAGTGAAAAGATAACAATTTTTATGCGCTTTCTCTAATTAGAATTTTTTTTTGGATTGAACCTATGTCCAAACGCTCTATATCAAACGGATTGGCTGGATTATACAAGTCTGGTCTCTTTTTTTCTTCAATTTTAAAACGAAGTCATGAAAAAAAAATACCATAGCGTCATCACGCCAATAAAAAAAACCCATAAATTCACTTAGGCATGGAAGTTGTTGCTGGAAATTTGAAATTCTAAGCAGATCGAGTCATTAGCACTTTCTAACGTGACAGCTCATCCATCGGCCTAATCTCGTCCAGAATCCGGTCACGTCTTTGACCGGACAGACGACACATCCAGATTAGGATCTTCAAGTACGAGTGAGCACATGAACCATGTACATATATCAGAAGCCACCACCCGCATGGCCTCTCGCTTGTTGACTCGGTTGTTTCACATTTTGCTAGTGACCATGAAAAAAAAACGATGAGTGAAAGAAATCTATCAAAAAATTTATAGCCCCACAATTACAGTCTTTTTACCGCGTTCACAGCAAAAACACCCTTACATCAAGAACCCGACAAAAAAAAAAACATAATAATAAAATTTATTTTGTTGTATGTATCTGCTGCACTGTGTGAAAGAGCGATATTTGTTGCTGATGCTATCGCAAGCATAAACTGGACTTAATAGTTGTAGGTGAGATTTTAAGACGCCATAAAGGAAAGAGTATGGATGGTTTTTTTCGGCAGCGACTAAGTATTCGAAATGTGACGAAGAATCGATAGAAGTGGATCGTGGAGATGGGCTTGGGTTGCGTAATAAAGATACGCTTAAGTTAAATGGCCACAAAATGACTCTATCAAATGTGGACCTCCGGGTTTCCAATGGATCGTCTTAGATAATGCGCATCACGTTAGGAACGGCATTAGTCGAAAACCCCTAAACTTAATGACTATTAATTTATGTCGTAAAATTGTAGTTTTCGATTGGACGAATCAGCTGAATTGCTTAGTTTTCACAGTCGTCGGCTTTAATATACGAGGATCTTGGGGCATGTATAGTATATTGAGGGTAGTACTCGGTAATATGATTGATGATGGTGTTTTATTGTTACCGTCAGTTGAATTTTAAAATCTTGCACTTTGATGGTTTTATGAGGATCGATCAAAGTATGAGGAGCTCATGTATGAGAAAATTTCGAAAATGCAGAAAAAAAAGCAATTAATGAGGAAATTAACATGCTTAAATTCAAGTAATAAAACTTTTATAGAAACGGACGTGTTTGATTGGTGAGATCAAGGCTACAAAATTTCAATCTGGTAGATAAAAGGGAGCATTCTGTTAGAATAATGACAAAATTTTCTCACTGAAACATGTTAACTCGTTAAAATCTAGAAAATATATTTGACCTATCCATTCATGTATTTATCGCTACGGTCTGTTGCACGTATCTATCGCTTGCGGTATTTTGCCTGATAAGGTAATCGATATGATAATAGTGTTTAAAAAACTCTAGCGCACCTGAACCGCTAGAAACACTAATGTACGAAGAACAGTAGAAGAGTCCTGCAGATTTTGAGTGCATATTCTACCACAGGAGCTGCTTATTATTATGTTTCAAACTCCACGTTTTTCTTTGGTCTCAAGAATGCATTATAACTCATAAGGTGGAAAGGTTTCAGATATTACCACTGGCATGAATTTCAAAGTTTATGGGAGCAAAACACGGGTTAAATATATTCGTTATCAGTTGCTTATTTCACAAAACTTTGAAAGCAGCATCTCATATAACATCAATGAAGAAAATGCTCAGTGCCTGCAGCACTGCAACTGAAGTTGGTGCTTGGGGCTGCGATCCGAAAAATTTGTAGAACTTTGGGAATTGAAACATTAGTTATTTATTTTCATTGTAAATATTTCCGGTATGAATGCTAACTGTAAGCATTTATTGATACAGAAATAGCACGACAGATTCGTGCTGGCAACCTTTTGCCAGTATCTGCATCACGTTGAAATTAATCTACCCTGCGAATTTGGTCTCGATCCAATGACTGCGTTCGAAGCTATAGGAGTATAAAGAAACTTAGGGTTACCAGCCACGGCATTTTTCAAATAATCGAAAGCTTACTATTTGCTGTTTATTGTCACAACAATATAATTACCATTTGAAAATTTTACGATCAAATCGCTTAAAAAAGATATTGGAAATAAACACAAAACCAACAATTGCTGGCAACCCGATCGTGGCTTTTCAACCGAATTTGACCTGAATAATGCCTCTAATAGGTTCTATTAAATGTATGAAATTCGTATTGATTGCATGACTGCACTGCAAGTTATAGGGCAAACCGGCTTAGAGTAAGGTTCAGCTACTGTGTCAATTTCATGAAAATCTGGTAACTGAATCAGAATTCATAGGGCAAAATGCAGTTTTTTTTCTTTATAATTTACAAGATGGCACCACTGGCACAGAGTTGCCCACAATTCAAAATCGCTTCTATCAGATCTGGTCCTACTTAATTCCAATGTATTCTGTAAATTTCAACTGCATCGGATTATTGGTTCGTGAGTTCCCGTGAACAGAAGTTTTTGATGCTAAAAATGTAGGTAAATTGGGAAAGGGCTACCGTTCTTGTCCGACATGAAAATTCCAAAGTTTTCCTTTGACTGTTTAGACAACGCATAAGATTTGTATACAAGTTAGCTTTCATTCTAAGAAACGGACATATTTTAGGAGATTCAATGGTTTGAATGTTTTCACTTTCAGTGCCTGCCGTAGCTACAGTGTTGCCAGCACGGTCATAAAAAACTACACAAATGTGCAACTTAACAACATTAATACGTCCTGCAAGTCTGATCATGATTTAATTATCTAATAAAAAGTTATCACAATTCAAAAATTTTCAAATTTTCCCAATCTCATTTTAAGCGCCTAGTGCACACATAGGGTTAAAAATTTCAAAAATATCATATTCGCATTTGAAACACGTTTAGAATTCATTATGTAAACTTTATTTTTGCAAAAGTTATTTTTTGACAGACAAATAGGTATATTTAAAATATCACTAAAATAGCCGCCACATTGTTGTCCACATTTTCTAGCCTACATTTGCAAAGAGCTATATTTTGCCTAATAGGTTATCTCTTTTTCGTTAGAGTCATGATTTTCGACTCTCGTTAAGGTTATTTTCAGCCCTACTTATTTTGCTTCCTAATCAAATTTCAGCAGGCAGAAGCTTTTTACCAATTGTGGCGGGATATATTCTGATCGGGTAGGCTACTACTTAGCAGAATTTATATAAAAGCATACCCTTTATCACATACTCAAGAGCTACGTTGAACAGCATAGGGGCCAGCACATCAACTTTAGTCTGACATTTGTATCAAAGGCGTCAGTTAGATAGTTGTTGATTCTCACTTGAAATGCTGCCGATATCATCGTCATTTTTGCCAGCCGAGCTAGCTAGGATGCATGTTAGAATGCCGAGGTGCACCATTATTTTAGGCAGTACGTTTTGGTTAGCATTGTCACATGCTTGCTAAATGTCTACGAAAATTTGCTAGATGTTGGTGATAAATTCCCAGCACTTTTCGAGCTCTTGCTTGTCTGTGAAAAGCTGACAAGTTTTCAATGGTCCAAATCTCAACGAGCTCAATGACATTTTCAGCGTATCCCAGGTGTGCAGCTTCCACAATTTCGCCAATGCTGAGAACTCTATTATTTTCTTGCTTTTTGCGGTAAACTCGACATCCTCCTGCTTTGGAAGGCTCTTATATCATCAGATACATCTATCGGCTATTGCTGTTTAGCCATGCGTACAATCAAGGAGTTCTTTCAAAAGACGAGTCTATCTTTTCCTAATCCGGCTAACTTCATCGAAGATATTGCCGATTTCGTCTTTTCAGAGTATCGTTTTGGGCAGATATCCAAGTCACTACTATACAAGCTTGTTTAGTTTTATTTTTCACTAAGTTTTCTTCAATACTTTTCAATTGCTCGTCATAACATTTACGTTTCTTACATTCAATGATCTTATCGGCTACTCGTCCGAGGTTTTCATAATGTTCTTTTTTCATCCTTTTGAAGAACTGCTTGTATACTTGATTTTTCTTTTCTTTTGTATCACGTCGTCAAACCAATAATTTGTTTTGCTCGGACTAACATACCCAACCATGTGCTCTGTAACGGTGTTGATTATTGTCCAGAGCCAGAACCAGACTTCATCGACCGATCTTACTGAATTTTTTTGTAGGATAGGGGTCGATTTGAGCTCAAGGGTTTTTGCGACCTTTTTTGCTACTGAGACCATTTAGAGCTTTCTGACGTTAAAATTAAAAAAATAACGTTTTTGACATACGACACCGTTATGTGGATTCTACCAAACAGCGGTTTGAGTCACAATTATCTCCTTAAAATGTACGGACGTCAATTGTGCTAGAAGCTCATCTTCGCTGAATAAGGATACGGACGATTTGGTTGAGAGTATTGCCTTTTGGTGATGTTAATATTCATTTGTGGATGCGTCGATGTAGGACGCATTTTGAACTTAGCACAGCACGCGATATCTATGAAGTGTTGGTTGCTCTCATTAGTTTGATAGTGGATACTGTGCCTTCATGTCATTCCGCGATGTATTTGTCATTTTTTACTTTAGCATTAAAGTTAGCGCGTATTATCATAACTTAGAAGAATGAGCTTAGTAGCCTTTGGTGGAGGTTAAAGAATGCGTTTTTTGTTTCTTCGTGTTTTTCTTCTGTTGTCAGCCACATTTAAAAAAAAATACTTATATTTAGTTTCGTTGTAATAAATTTCAGTCGTTCGTTTACTACTTTGAACTTTCCATCTTCAATAGAGAGTTCGAATCACACCCTCCAAACTCACTCCAAATTCACGGCTTCCTTCGGGTTTCTTACTTTTGAATAGTCTGTTCGATCTAATGTTTTGTACCACGCTAGCAATCCATTTTGCTTTCAGGAGTGCCAGCACGTTCATTTTGTATTAGCTGGCCTGTTTTGATAATTCATCATCAGTACAAGGCCTAGTTAGTGATCTCACATTTTCATGAGTGACTTAGTATGAACTAGTCAGACAATTCATAAACCTAAAAAATGGTCAGTGGCACAACATGTTACAAATTATTCCATCCAAAACTAAGAAATTCTACCAGCATCCGGATCTGAAAATAAACGCTTGTCACGTTTAAAATGTTCTTCAAATCATGCCAATGCATACAATCAACAATATTTGTACATTTAATCGTTCTCAGATTAATGTTGCATTAATTTCATTCAAACAACAGCATCACTACACTATGCATTATTCGATCAGAAGTAGAGTTAATAAATACTGACTTGCGTCCTCCTACCATTTGCAGATATATAAATAGATACCAATGTTTCAATTGTATTCTAATAATCATAATCTCCATTGATCTTCGACAAACAATTGAAACCCATTTCCCAATCGTAAAATGCCATATTGCACCAAATGAACAACATTGAACAAAATAAAAAATAAAATAAAAATAGTGCAATTGCGATTCATAGACTACCGTTTCTTTATTGCATTAGCTACAACAAATAGGTACTGACTGTATCGAAGTCAACATCTGCATTTCAGTTATGACAAAAGATTTTCTAACGGTTTTATTGAGCACTATTTGTATCTATCTGATTTTGATTTGGTTAATTGTTTTTCAAGTATTTACCAATCATATTGATTTGAATCACAATTGGTTTTTTCTTGGTTTTTTTTATGTTGACCCTACGACATGCAAGTCTGTAGAAGCAGATTTAAATTTAAGTTCATTGTTCGAGGACGTTTTTTTTCGAATTTTGTCGAACAATTGACCAGTAAGCTAATAGCAAATCACCTAATTGCTCTTGAAGTATGGTTGTTTGTAAAGAAGAATTTAAAAGAGCAGTCAAAAATACAGTAAAATTTAGTTTTCTTTAAAAAATATTGTGATATGGCTATGGACATTTGAGTCTAATCTCTGCAATTTTGGTTGCGTATGATTCCTTTGAATTATAATAAAATGTTTTTATTTATTCATGCTGATGATTCCATTTTTTGTCACTAAAAGTCTGGTAAATGAAGAAAATTTCACGATTTTCTGAAAAATGCTATCTAAGAAAATGAATACGAATATATATATTTCAGCATTTCGAATACGGTAACAATAACATACTACTCCACTTAGTAACGCTCTTGTTCGAAAGCTATCCAATAAGTCAGTTAGTCGACTATTTGCTCGTTCAATTGTTTTAATCCATTTTCTCCTCAAGATGCTGTCTTTTTACCTTTTGCATGGATCTTGCCAACATTCAACCTGGCCTGACTTTCAGTTACGCGAAACACCATTTGCAAACACGAAAGATTTTTCCTATCTGAAAATCTTTCACTATTAAAGGGTATAACGTGGAAATATTTAGGTCATATAAATTTCAATTTTAGTTGTTTTTTTTCATTATTTCTCTTTGCTAGTCGAAAAAAAACGACAAATTGTGAAACAAATATTGATCATTCATTGTTTGTTGCCTATCGATGGGTGATCCGTCTTGGAAGTTCAGATTTCGAGGAGATATTGAAGGTATTGTTTCGTTGAGAACAATGTATTGTAATTTGTGACAATAATGCATTCAAAAAATATACTGTATTTGTAGTAGCTGAGGCTGGAAATGCGAATTCAAAGTGATTATACTTTTGTTTTGAGTGAAATAAAGAAATTGCTATGAATAAATTGTAATGGCCAAGCATATTCTTACTTCCCTAATACTGCTACCTTATATCGTATTTAAAATAATGCTAGCTAATAGTGTTTTGAAGAAATTGCAAACTTAGAATTAATCAAAAGTTATATTAAACAGTTCGCTCAATACGGGTTGTATTAGCAGATCAACCTGATCACCCTCAAAACAGTTGCTGCAAAACTGACTAATTAGATTACTTAAACTGCCCTACCAAGTCATTTATGAAATTAGTCAAAATATCGAGTGATTGTAGGTACGTTTGTAAACCCTGCACAGTAAAAACCCTCACACCACATTTTTTTGGAATACCTGGAATCCCTCCTAAATGTCAATTATTTTTATGTTTTTATTATTATAATTATAATAATAATAATTTTTATAATGTCATTAAGTTGTGTCCTGGATTACCTCTAGAAAAGATAAAAGAGGGTGAGTCTGTAGCTAGTATTTAATTAGTCACAAGTGGCGGCTGAAAAGTGATGGCTACATATGAGCAATTTAGTGTTCAGAAGAAGCCAAGTTTTGTAGCATGGGCACAGAAAAAAAAGAATCGAGACTTGAAATTGCTAGGCGTATTGGCTGTAGCGATTGGACAATGAGTACGAAAAAAAATGTAACAAAAATATGCCCAAACTAGAACCGTACAGAGGAAGGAAGGTAGCGGTTTGAAAGGAAAGACAACCATCAGCAAAGACAATCATCTGAAGTTCCTCTGGTTGTAGAATTGTTTCCAAAATGCGGTATAACTTCGCACAAAAGTGGTTGACCGGGATGGAACAAGTATATCAAACTCAAGCAAAAAAGAGGTTCACAAGAAAATGTTAAAACGAGTTGTGGACTCTTTACAGGCCGATTTTAATGCTTTGGGCGGCAGGATCGAGTCAGCCGCTAAACAGTTAAACTCACCCGCTTTAGTGGCAGATTTAGAGCAGAAGTTGAATTAGCCCAAGACAACAGGGCCAGCTTTGCCTAACAATCAAAGTACTTTGCCGTTATCACCAATTTTAACTCGTGGATAACGCGAACAGTAGCAATTACTTAAACAGCACAGCCAAGGCAATCAAAACCAACAGATTCTACGACAAAACCTTTATGCTCAGCCGCAACTGTAGCATCAGCTTTCTCTGGTTTATGAACAGAAACAGTCAGAGCCTCTTGAGCTTCAACGTCAGCCTCAACTTAAACAACAACAACAACAACAACTGCCCCAACAGCTCATTTCACAGCAGCTACAATGTCATTCTCCTATGGCATCTTCAGTGTCGTCTCCTGATAATGAGCTACAACTTGTTAGTGCTTATAATGATGATTTTAATGGATTCTTGTTCACACTTTCGACTAAGTTTAGCGCAATTGCGGACCGTCACTTCTGGCCTACTGGTGTTTTGATTAAAGAATTTGAAACTCGACAGCGTGGAAATTTTCGTTAAACTCAGGCCTGGGTAACACCAATTTACATAGCATCTGTTTGCCTAAAAAGTTCAAAGTTTATTACCAGAACGTTCGGGGGCTGAGGACTAAAACCAATGAACTTAACATTTCTTCAACTATCGCGTTTGACGACATTATTTGCCTTACTGAGACCTGGCTGACTGAGGATGTATTCAATAACGAAATTTTATCTCTCTTTAATGTTTTGCGCAAAGATTGTGATCGTTCAGCTACTGGTTTATCTGACGGTGGTGGTGTTTTAGTAGCCATTTGGAAAACACTTAGCGTGACCTCCTGTGCCAACTTCATGTCTGTTGAATGTATCCTTGTCCGTATATCTATTGTAGTTTATGAGTACTTTTTTACGGAAGTTTCCTCGTTTCTTAACACCCACTACCCCACTTGTTTTGCTCTTTTATCTGGTGCATTAATATTTCCAGCTTAGTCTGGAATACAAACTTCACTGAAATTTTATCCAGGAGCAATATTTCGTTAGCAACATCCTCATTTTTCTCTCTCTGCTCTTTTTCTCAGCTGAAGAATGTGCCAAATGTTAATAACAGAATACTTGATTTTATTCTTGCTAAATCTCTTTTGTCGTCTGCTCGTTTATGTGTTGCTCTGTCACCTTATGTCAGTCCTGATCCTCACTATCCACTTTTTGTTATATAATTTTCCTTTGCCTCATTTCCCAAGAATAACACTACATCTGTATTGCTTTATAGGTTTGCTAAAGCGGACTTCGCTTCCATTTCCAATTAAATTAATGCTATTAACTAGTTTTGTTTTGTCAGAGGTTTAAATGTTGATGATGGCCTTCATGCGTTCTATGCTTGTTTGTCTAATCTTGCTTCCTATCACACTCCCACTTTTCGTGTTGGAAGAGGTGTTGATCCTCCTTGGCTTGGTGCTCTTAAAACCAAAGACATGGCGCGTCGTAGATTTCGAAGCGCTCGCATAGAGGTTGAGTTTCTAAGATACAAAAATCGATGGTAAAAGATGCAATGAATGCTTATTATAGTCACATTAAAGTTTTCATATCATTGTGTCAACAGAAACCTTTCTGGTCCTATATCCGTTCCCTTAAAAAATCTCCCTCTATGTCCTCTGTTATGCACCTAAATGATTTGACTGCTTGCTCGCTTCAAGAAATATGTGAGCTGTTTGCTCATTTCCTTTCTTCTGCTACCTCTCAACTTAGTACATCCTTTTCTGCCAATATGTCCTCTTCAGATGTTAATAGTTTTTGTTTGTTTCTGACGAACCCATTGGATGTTGGAGGTTTGCTTACTAACCTGGCCAGTAGTGCTTACTGCAAACCTAACAGCTCACCTAGTATCTTCGCAAAGTCCTTATCATCATCATTGTGTGTTCCTTTATCTGTCCTCTTCAACCTTAGTATTTCTTCGTGTACTTTTCCTTCGTCCTGGAAAATATTTTTTACCATCCTCAAAGCCGGAGATTCTTCCTGCGTCTCCAGTTACCGCCTCATATCCCTTCTATCTTGCGTCAGTAAGCTCTTCCGAGTTTGAGTTGTTTACAATAGAGTATATCCCATAATTGAACCTCTTCTCGCTTCGGAGCAACATGGTTTCCAATTTACTTCCGTTCACCAATACTGCTGCCTCCACCATCGACCAGCAAAAGCAACTGAATGCATTATGCACAGACTCTCTGTGAACCATGAAATCCTCCTCTCAAAGCTCGATAGTCTCAATATTTCGGGTCAATTTCGCTGCTGGTTTTCCTTATACCTTTGCGATCGTGCTTATTTTGTAACGGTTCACTTTCGTTCTTCTTTCCCCTTCTATTCTACTTGTGGTGTTCCGCAAGGCTCGATTCTTGGTCTTCTCTTTTTCTTCCTGTTTATAAATGATCTTCCTTTCCACTTCAACTCTCTGTGCCTTTTGTACGCTGACGGTCTGAAAATATTAAGTTTGATTGAATCAGTAGATGACTGCTCCAGCTGCTAGATGTCTGCTTTGGGCAACTGATGTTCTGTCAATTGTATTAACCTTAATGTTGCTAAATGCTTCCAGATGTCCTTTACACGTAAATTATTCCACATTACGTTTTCCTATTCTACCCTTGGCTCTTCCCTCAGTCCTATTGATAATTTCATTGACCTTGGTGTTAAGTTTGACACTAAACTAAAATTTGATGTCCACATTTTACGTGTCACTTCCAAGGCCTCGCATTTGTGCAGCTTCATTCTTAGAGCATCAAGACCTTTAACTGATATTTCCTCGTGCATGAGCCTGTATATCTCTTTCATGCGTAGTGTCCTCGAATATTGTTGTCAAATTTGGTGTCCTCATTTTCGTTTCTTAATTGATGCTGTTGAGTCTGTACAACGCAGATTTACTTGCTCGTTATTCCTCAAGTTCCGCATTCCCTACTGTGAGTATAGTATGCGTCTTTCCATCCTTGAAATTCCTACCCTCCTGTCACGCAGAGAGTATCTTGACGACTGTCTCCTGTACAAAATTATTAATGGTTCTGTTACATATAACCACAGCGCGTAGTTTTCTGCCCGTGACTCGGTACATTTTACCAGGACTTCATTTACCCTCAACATACCATTTGCTCGTACTCATACATGTTTTTACTCTCCACTTTTGCGCTTGTTTAGGCAAAATAATTGATTGAATATTGGTCCTCTTCCGCCTTCGATACGCACATTTAAAGAAAAATTAAGAACAAGCGTTCCTTCTTACAAAATAAAAAAATTAAGTTACTGAATTTCAAATTTAATTTGTGTATTGCATTTATGATTAGATTTTATTAACCGCTTTTTTATGTACTCTTTTTGATTTGAATTTATTGTCTTTATCTTTCTTTATTCTTTTGTTTTTGAAGTTTTATACCTTATCTTATTTTCTGTCTTTTCTTGCCTTTTTCTTTTACATATATATGTCTATTCTTGGTCTAGTCTCTAATTGGATTTGTACATGTTGATTTAGACAATTCCAAATAAATAAAAAAAATGAAGCAGACCCGTATTAACTGTTGATACAGCGGTAATGAAAACACGTCTTTGTGTCTTGGGCGTTTATTGATGAACTGAACATAGGTATAAAGATAATGACAGAGGTATGAGTGCAAACAATACTTAAGGTAGGTTTACATATAAATTATAATTCAATATTCCAACACTCCTCCTTAATTTATATGGAAAGTAAAAATGACATATTTCATTAGCCATGAAAAAACTTTTGAGGAATGATTCTATACCTTAATCTACTATGACTAAGTTACATTGTTTTCTGAATGTTTCGAATTTAGTTTTGGCAAGTCCTTTGGTGAATAGGTCTGCCAGCATCTTTTCAGTCGGGCAGTACTTTATTTTGACGAAGCCTTTGTCAATGAAGTCCTCAACAAAATGGACTCTTGTGTCGATGTGTTTAGTGCGGCTGCTTAATTTATCATCCACAATTATTTTGAGAACACTCTGATTGTCTTCGTATATTAGGGTCGTTTTGTTGCCGCCCCATTGAAGATCGTCCAAAAGACGTTGAAACCAAATGGATTCCTTGCAAGCTTCCGAGAGAGCGATGTATTCAGCTTCTGTAGAAGATAAAGAAACACAACTTTGACGTTTGCATTGCCAACTTACTGCTCCATTGAATAGGAAAATGTATCCTGAATTGGATTTCCTGGTTTCACGGTCTTCAGCCCAGTTTGCGTCTGCATATCCAATGATTTGATCCGCTTGTTTTGCACCACCCAATTTGAGACGTAATGAAGACGTAGTCCTCAAATAGCGGATGAGTTTCTTCACTTGACACCAATCAGTTTGTGTCGGCTGCGCCACCTTTTGCGATAAAATCGCAACTGCTGCGCTGATATCTGGACGTGTGTTCGTTGATACGTACAACAGACAACCAATGGCTGCGCGATAGTTTTCGTTTCTTGGCAGAACATCTCCAGCAGGTTCACTATGGTATGTTGGACTAAGCGGAATGTCAATCGGCTTCGATTTGTCCAACTGAAATTTATGAGCAATGCACTCAATGTATTTCTGCTGGTCTAAGTAGAAAGCGCCTTCTCGATGTGTGACTCTGACACCCAAATAATTTGCTATTGGTCCTAAGTTTTCAATGTTGAAATTGGATTTCAACGTTTTCTCGACTCTTGCGATGCTCTTCAATGACGCACTGATAGCAAGGATGTCGTCAACGTAGATCAGTATATACAGGAAACCATCGTTGCCATTGTAGACGTACAAGCAGCCATCAGCTTCAGATTGTTTCAATCCGAAATTGATTAGCACATTATGCAGCGCCCCATTCCAAACTCGCGCTGACTGTTTGAGACCATAGATACTTTTCTTCAAAAAACATACCCTGTGCTCATTTCCGTCGACGATGAAACCGGGTGGTTGGCGCATGTAAATTTCTTCGCTGAGCTCGAAGTTCAAAAATGCGGTTTTTACGTCGAAATGATACACGTTCGTGCTGTTGGTTGCAGCCATTGAAAGCAGAACGCGGAATGTGCAATGACGTGCTACTGGTGCGAAGACTTGATCATAATCCACACCGTATTTTTGGCTGAATCCTCTGGCGACCAACCGAGCCTTATACTTCTTCACAGCACCATCGGCGTCAGTTTTCAACTTGTACACCCATTTGCAGTCGACAAGGTTTTTTCCGTTGGGAAGATCGACCAATTCCCAAGTATTGTTGGCCATCAACGATTCGTACTCCTCCTTCATGGCGGCCAACCAATTTTCTTTGTCGTCGCATGATAGAGCTTCAATGTACGTGGATGGCTCGCCATGAATGACAACGTTGATATCTTCAAAACCAAGTCGACAGGGTGGCTTTCCTGCTGTGGTACGCGCGGTGCGCCGTGTCGTTTTATCATTGTCGAACGATAGGTTTGCTGATGTTTCGATAGTTATTTGCGATTCAGGTTTGTCTTTAATAGTTTCATCCGCATCTGAATTGACTGAATTTTCTGTGGCCTCAATAGGTATTTGAGCCGCTTTGGGCTCATCGTCATCGAACTCAAAATCGATGAATGCTTCTTGTTTGCCCTTTTTTGATAATGGAGGTTTTCTTGAATTCTCGCGAACGCCATCATGCACAAATTTAACGTCCCTTGATATTACGACTTTCTTTGTGTCTGGAATATAACAGCGGTACGCTTTTGATTCGGCGTCGAACCCAACCAATATTGCTGCTTTTGCCTTCAAATCAAGTTTGCGCCTATGCTCATCTGGAATGTGCACAAAACATTTGCTGCCAAATCGTCGTAGGTTTGTATATGAAGGCGTTCTTCCGTGCCAGAGCTCGAATGGGGTGCGACTAACTGACTTCCATGGCATTAAATTTTGTAGCCGATTTGCCATTGTTACGGTCTCGCCCCAAAAACTATTTGGTAGGTTTGCATCAAGAAACATGCAGCGAGCCATTTCGATTAATGTGCGGTTTTTCCGTTCAGCGACACCGTTTTGTTGTGGTGTGTACGGAGCCGTGCGCTGCATCTTGATGCCGTTCTCTTTCAAATACTTGATGAATTCATTGTCCATATATTCGCCGCCGCGATCTGAGCGGATGCACTTGATCGATGTGCCAAACTTATTCTGAACTAGTTTACTAAACTCTTTAAACTTTGAGAACGCTTCTGATTTGTGAGTGATCAGGTAGATTTGCGTATAGCGAGAGAAATCGTCAATCAGTGTCAATACATATCTCTTACCTGCCACTGTGGGCGTCTGCATTGGGCCGCATATGTCACTGTGAATCAGCTGCAGAAGCTTTGTGGATCGATGTTTGGCTTCCTTCGGGAATGACAAACGAGTCAGTTTGGCCTGGATGCACACTTCACAGTCGACCGCATAGTGACAATTTTCGCTACATTTGGCCACTTTCATGTCGTCGACCAATCCATTTTTGTCAATGTCTTTTACTGCATCGATGTGCCTGTGACCGAGAATGCGATGCCATGCATGCACGCATAGTTTTTGTTTGTTGGCTATGAGGTTAATTGCTGCATTGGCGAGTCGCATGCGATACAAATTATTGATGGCGTCGCCAACAGCGATTTGACGCTTGCCGTCATTTGTCCAGATTTCACATAGTTCGCCATTAAAAATGATCTTCAAACCTTTGTTGCTCAACCGTTTTACCGAAATTAAATTACCACCGATTTTTGGAATGTAGAGCACGTTCTCAATCGTCACTTTATTTTCGTGCCCTTGTGCATTTACAAATCGCACCACAACTTGGCCTTTACCTGCCGCCGCAACATGTTGACCATTTGCCACAGTCACAGTCTCTGTGTATGACTCGTCCAATTCTGTGAAAATGCTGCGGTTGCAACATGTGTGAACCGACGCGCCCGAATCAAGAATCCAATCGTTTGACAATCCTCCGAGCATGAACAGAAATGAATCAGAACTATTTAGCTTGACAATAGCTGCCGTTTCTTTCCCACTCGTGGATACGCTCTTCCTTTTCCATTGTGCGAATTTCCTGCACTCATTACGAATGTGGCCTTTCTTTTTGCAAAAAAAACAGGAAATGCGTTTCGTTGATGACGCAGAATGATCATGGCTTAATACTTTCAATGCACTTGAGTTGTTTGAGCCGCCATCGCGATCTTTTCGTCGACGATATTCCTCTGTGATTTTTGCACTAACCAATGCTGGTGTTAATTCGTTGGAATCACGTGCTTCGAGTGCAGTGATCAAAGCATCATAGCTGGTTGGTAATGATGCGAGCATTGTTGCACTCATGAAGAAATCGGGTTTCAGATCTTCACCAAGTGCCAATAGTTTCTGGAACAATTCATTCAGATGACTTATATGTACATCCATGTCCGTTTCCTCTGTTGCGCACTTTCGCATTATTTCACGGAGCACTCGAACCTTCGAACCAGGAGAATCACGTTCGTGGAAATTTTTCAATGCCGTCCACGCTTCCATCGCCGATTGGCTGTTCCGAATGTGATGAATTTGATCATCGTCGACCAACAGCGAAATCGTTGAATGCGCTTTTTCGTCGGCTTTCACCCAATCTCCAGCATTTTCCGCAGGCTTAACGGTAGTTACAGAATACCACACAGCTTCTCGTCTCAACAACATTTCAACACGATAACGCCAATTGAAATAGTTGTTTGCGTTGAGGCGAGGAATTTGATATTTCAAAATATCTGACATAATGCGCACGATACTTTCACTAAATATATCACCAAATGTTTCTGTTTCGATATTCTGCCGAAATTCGTCGAACTACTCACTTAACTGTACTTAGCTGTACTTTTCTGTATGCCTGGGCCCATAACCTTTGTTGATACAGCGGTAATGAAAACACGTCTTTGTGTCTTGGGCGTTTATTGATGAACTGAACATAGGTATAAAGATAATGACAGAGGTATGAGTGCAAACAATACTTAAGGTAGGTTTACATATAAATTATAATTCAATATTCCAACATTAACTTGTGCAATGAGAGATAGAATTTGCTTTCTGAGACGAATTAAAGTTTAACTTGATTGGTCCAGATGAAACCTTGAAAGTTCGGTGGAGAAATGGCGAACGGTATAGCGACGAATGTATTCAACCAACGACCAAACATTCCCCGTACGTTATGGTATGGGGATGCGTCATCGGAACTGGAGCTGGTAATATTTTGATACCACGAGAAACTATTAATACTGGAAGGTACTAATCGATCATCACCGAAAACCTGCCTCCTATCTTGGATAGTTTGTATGGAGCATATCTCATTCCTACTTTCCAGGATGACTTGACATCATGCCACTGTCCTCGTTCAGTAAATATGGAATGCATTGTGCTAAACTTATTTCATCGCTTCTCTTTTTCAGGGACAACATTTCAAAAAAGAACTTAACTTCGAGCCCTGACCAAAAAATAGCCCGATCTCAATCCAATAGAAAACTTTTCGGAAACAATGACGAAAAAAGTGAGGGAAAAGAGGCCGAAGACAACCCATGGACTCGATATCATCGGTAGGCTTTTAACAATTTTCGATATCATCGAAAAGCTTTACGGGTCAATACCCTCAAGGGTGAAGACTATATTTAAAGCTAGGTGAGGTATTGTGAATTATTAAACTATCTGAAAATGGGACACGATATTTTTATTTTTTGGCTTCCAGTGTCCTTTGTTAATTTCAGTTGTAACAGCTTCCTCTAAATATAGAAAACTATATTTATCTGCAATTGCTATTCACTAAGAGAATGTTCTATTTCAGCCGATTTGCCTTCTTTTTATTAAAAAGTCAGTGTACGTTCTAAATTATATAAATAAGACTAAACCCTTCAATGTTCAGAGTGATTGCCGCAGTTATTGATTTAATAATTTTGAAAGGTTTAATATAGATGATAAACTGAAAAACTGAATGGTGCGAGGGTTGGATTGCAGCCTAACTAAAAAAAATAAGATAAAAATGAAAACCGTTGGCAAAATAAAATAGTGTAAAATAAAATTTATAGCAAAAGGGTCAGTTATTATAAAAAGTGCAAAAGTTCCTGCCCTTAGTATGTCTTGCATAACATTTTAATGGAAAGAAATTGAAATAAAGTACACATAATGACATGATATATATGGTATATATCATGTCCTTCGTTTTCTGTACAGTTTAAAATACGTTTCCTGAGACTTTGACGTAAATTTCTTAGATACTCTACCGAAATTGCGATCCACTAAACTTGTATACGTCGAATCAGCTCCTCCCTATTTTGATTTAGGCCTCGGATCTCAAGAGACACTCTCTTTTAATCCGAACCACACATTTTCAATTGGGCTTATATCGGGAAAACATTACAAAAATTGCCCGTAAATCGCTTCATAAGTTTTCAAAGCTATATGGCTCCATCTTGCATCAAAGTTACTTCTCTGTCCATAAATTGATGTTGATTCGTAAAGCGTTGTGCAAAACCAGGGAGGATACTTTCCTACTTTCCTGTAATATTCTCCATTAATAGGCACTTCTTGCTGAACAAAATGCAGTTGGATTTTCCCCCTACTGCTCACTCCACCAGCAACAACTACTTTTAAGCCGAATTTCCGGGCCTACATAGCTGGAATATTTGCGAGATCGCTGGTTCTTACTGTCCTACTCCGTCGATTCGCTATTGGACGCAGTTAAATCCACGACCCGTCCGTTAAAAATATATTTGCACGCTGGTTTTGTCATCTGCGATTCCAAGATTTTTCAGCTTTTGACAGAAGTTCAGCTGATCTCGAATGTTCTTATAGGAAAGTAAAGGTTTGATGCGTTGTCTGTAAGATTTTTCCCCCCAGTATTCGCCTAACTATATACTATAATATAACCACTAAAATTTCTTTGATTTAAAGCTAAGTAGCTTTAAAAAAAAATCAAAGAGGATTGTCAAATTTTTAAATATAATTTTCCCTGGGTAAATTCATTCGGGCTGGGTAAATTCATTTGCAGATGAATTGTCATGAAAAACTGGAGTCTTTGAAGTAAAGGCACCTGTACAAAGCCAATTCAAACAAGCTGAAAAGAGTTTACAATTTTGACAAGTATCTCAGTATATTCGCCTGAGTAAGATATAAGAAATTTACACTTGACTCTCCTGCTGTTCTAACGTAATAAATATCAGAATTATTTATGAACGTAAGGTTTTCTCCATAACTCATTCCAGCTTTTATCCAAAAATTATATATTTCCTAAATTATTCACTCTACACACACATCCGCTCCATCCATCCTCTCTATGCACACATCATTTACACCACTTATACATCGCATAGCGGCTCAATCCGGTCATTGTAACGAATATTCATTAAAATTTTTCAATATTATTTACAGCTAAATAAATGTTCATTCGACACCTCCGGGAATCTCAGTTAATGGTAAAATCCCAAGCGCTTAAGCGAAATAGTCTCGAATAAGATGTGAGAAAACACAGTTAAAAAAAATTAACAACAACAAACCGTACACACGGCAAAGCAGAGCATAAACAGCAATGCGATCCAATAGTTTGGCCACCCATTCGAAAAAACACCTTGCAGATGTGCGACAAACATTTTGAAACCGAGAGGCGACAATTCTACCGCCATCGATTCTAGCTCTAGTATCGCCATCGACTGAGAGCTTTATAGCGTTAGTATTTGGTTACTTTGGATCGATCCAAGTATCTTCTAGTATTTCAAGTTACACATGTAGCTACATGCTTACCTGCTTGGTGTATCTAGAGGCTCGACTCAATCCAACAACGCTGCATACGAAAGCCTGGAGTGTGGTGTATTCACTGGAATCAAACGATCCCATTCAGTTCGATTATTTATCGCGCATTAATTAAAGATATACGCACAGATAATCAGATTTCAGATTTCTGGTCACCATCGAAGATAGTGATGCTGATGGTCAAGAGGAGTAAGCCGTAGTTAAGTTCTTCCAATACAATGATGGAATGCTGGTGAGAAGTTGATAGTAGGAGAACAAAGGGCTCCAATCGGAATAATTTTTTTTGATTAGAAAAAAAAGCTTATAGAATTACCACAAAAAATAAAAAATAAAAAGCTGCAAAGGTCAAAAATTTATATGACTTGATGTTGATGCAACTAAATTAAAAGATAAACTCGAATATATTTGAAACTGCTCAGTCTTCATTCGAAGTTTTTTCCTAAAATGCAGTGACTGTCACGATTGAAAAAAGCATGAGATGTACCATTTGCGTTACTGACTTTAAATCAAGATTAACGGGCGAAATAAAATGTAATGGTTAAGAACAATGCATAAGCTACTAAGGATTTGATCACATTTAATTCCTCTTTTCTCTTTGAAGCCACATTCCCATCAAATTTCTAGTGTATCATGTGTGAAGAGTCAATCTTAAACTAAATCATACTTCCAAACCGAACCATACGAAAAGAGCAGTAAGACTCTATGGGAGAGAAATGTTATTACTGTGGAGAGAATCATACTTACAATTTTCATAGCTGTCGACTACAATATCCCATTGGAATACGAACAGAAAATATCCCAGAGGAATACGAAATGCTTAGTTCAGTAATAAGAAGATATAATCTTGTTCCTCGCAACTCATGGCGTTTATGTTCTTCTGTCTTTTGGGAATCATCCCACAGAGAGGATAATAATGGTACAAAAATAAGTACATTTCTTTTCACTGAATGAAGTATTTTACATTCTGCTTTGGCATTTGTGCGGAGTACAGTTAGCCGAAACTAGTATATCTGAAAAAATGGTGTTACAACCATGTCGTTTCTTTAATAGATAATCCGCCCAGATACGAACTTAGCTATGTCCAAATATTACTTGAAAGCTACGAGTGAGTGTTATATGTAACTCTAACCTCTAATTAGAGGTTATTTACATAAAAAAGTAGAGGTGCTACCAACAAGTCTGAACGAGATTTCTGATAACAGAAAAATAATAGATTGGCTTGCTTTCAGGTGACATATTAATAGACGCCTTTATCCAATTAGTCTTCTAGTAACATAAAGTTAATTGTCATTACACTTAATGAAAAATATATCAGGCTGTTAATTCTTCACCTCCACGTGTCCATGAAGGCCTTATCAAACTATGTACTGCGCCTCAATCCAAGCAAATTAACTGCAAAAAATGTTGAGTGAGAAGACTGGTAGCAGCATTCTTATCACTAACAGAAGTCCACAGAGAATTTTATTTCAAAGAGTCACTGAAAAATGATGATTTGTCCGGAGAGCGATCTCCACGAAAGAAAGCAGCTGAATCTTGGGCCAGAAGGTATTGAAAAAGGTTTAAGCTTTAAATATAAGTAAGGAGAAAGTCCTTAACCATATTCCACAAAAGCGATGGATTCATTTGCTGTTAATAAGAAATTGGAGTAACATATTTTGGTTTTTGAGTAGTTTTTGCATCATATTGCTCAGTGTCGTAATGAATAGATTCATATTGTCTGACAGTCTTGATACAATATAAAACAGATCGTTATAGTTGCTCTGAGCTGTGGTTTTAACAAGGTCGTATGCATTTAGCGTCGGAATATTTGATGTGGGGACAGATTTACAGATTGAAATATTGAACAGCCTCTGTTGTCAGCAGTATGATTGTTACCACAGTTGCTACAATTTGTAATTGAAGGATCTTGTTTACTTGTATCACATGACTTTGTGGCGTGAAATTCATCACGTATAAACACTGGAGAGTGAACAATAAATTTTAGTATGGCCATGTTGTCAATCTATTTGATTTTTCCGTTTGTTCTTTAAGCTCTCGCAGCATCTTATCAGTATCAATATTTGATTCTATGTCGTTTATTACCACCGACAATACTTTACTACTTTTTAGCGTTACAAACTTTACATTCACAAGAAGGTTGGTAGCGTTAAAACTCAGAGAAGGTTTCTGTGAAAACAACCCATTTCAGAATTATTGGCAGAATTTACTATCAGGAGACATCATATTGAAATCGTACATCAAGTTTCATCTTTAAGGCAGTATTCTGGTCTAGAGGCTCGATTTTTGAGGTGATTTTACGGACGCAATAAAAAAAACCATAAAAATTTTGGTATATATTTTTTTGCCAGCCTTTTATTAACATTTTGAAAATACAAAAATGTATTCGAAGAATTAAAAAAAAATAAAAATTGTGCAAATACAGGCTGGCGAAGTGAAGGCTAAAAAAAACTGGTCTCATGGTTGACATGATTCCGCACTTCCTGGTGGTCTGAAACTTAAATTTTTGGTGAATTCTGTAAAAAGAAGAGTGTGAAATTTATTTGACGTAGGCGATTTGAAAAAAACTTTTGTTTTTCACAAAATGGCGTCCATGTAAAAAGAAAGTCGTTTTTTGCCTCGTTTTTTCAACTTTGGGAATTTTTCATAAATAGTAGAAATTTTTTTTCAAAAATCCCTACGTCATACCAAAACTAATAGTGTTAGAAGAGTTTGTGCAAAATTTCACGTAAATCGGTCCATTACAACTAGAGATATCATGTCAACCGTATCGAGAAAAGTAGTTCCGAGAAAAACGCGTTTAAAACTTGGAGTCTCGTTTCGGGCAGTTAGTTGGCGTGTCACAAATATAGCTGTAACTCCAAAAATAATTCGAATTTCCGAAAATCCTTTCAATAGCTTATTCTTAAAGGTCTAAACTAGAAATACTTCCTTAAGTAGGTGGCCTGTGATCTGCTATTTGAAACGCATATTTACAAATTCAACTTCTCTTTGAGATCTCACTTCTAATAAAATTCAACCTCGAGCAATGTTATTTAAGGTAGAAGTTTTGGTTCCTGATTTTTTTTCAAAATATATTTTTCTTCTACTTTACGTAGCCAACATCAAATACAAAATATTTCAAATACAAGGCTTCAAAGCTACCGAATGAAAAATCAAGGTTGATATTCCAGAAAGACATTTCCGCGCCTAATTTTCTACTTATTCTTTACTCCTGATTTTTTTACGAATGTAACGCAAGGGCTTCTCGAAGGATTACTCAGCCCGCGATTGCTGTAAACAGTGAGATTGGCTGTCGATCTTTCTAACTGGCAGCGTGGCTCTCGGAAAGGTCATTCAACAATTGAAGCCATCTCAAAGGTTATTGAGGCTGTAGCTAGAGCGGTCATCTTGCGGGAAACGCTGGACATACAAAACAGTTTCAACTTGGGGATTTAGGCAGATATCCTTCATGCCCTTGAGTAGACGTTTCGTATTTCAAACTAATTGCTAGCCATGATGCAGGACTACATCAGGGACCGATGATTGTTCTACGACACCGAGGAGGAAGTCAGAAGGAGAACCGTTATTTCAAGAGCGGCACAGGGGTCGACCTTAGGTCCTGACCTCTGAAACATAATGTAAGGTGATTTGCCGTATCTAGAAATTGTTGCGAATATGTTCCTGGTTGGTTACATTGATGACTTCTAGATATGCCAATTTTGCTCAATTGAGACTAGAGACACATATGCATTATTAATCGTAGTATTTTGGGAATTCTCTGGTTCATGTATGATATTTTTTCCTTTGTTTGGCAGCGTGGAAATTTAAAAAATTACAAATTTGAGCTGTCAATCGTGAGGATGTGCTTGAAAAGTGGGAATTGAATTCAAGTGGAAAATGAATATAAAAATCAAAATAACAAGCAAGCGTTTTTCAAGTGAAACGACGCAAGTTTGCCAAATCAATGGAAATAGAAGCAATAATGACAAGAGTAATAGTCCAGTTTCTTTTAAAACTTTGTCAAAATTTTTCACGTTTTTTATTTTTACATACACAATTTGCTAACTATTAATATTAATCAAAAAATTATCAAACAATCTCATCATATATTAAATATGTTTACTTTTAATGTTTATAAATATACTTAAATTTGAATTCTCCGTTATCACAAACACTATTCTAAATAACATTCGTGATCATTTTCCATTAGCTTTTACTCAATACTGCATTTGCTATGTGTGTCTCTCAGCAAACGGAAATTACAATTTCCTGATACTGCACAGGTGCCTCTACTTTTCGACTTAATCAAGTCATGGTGGAGCATGGATGATCGATCGTGATCAGCTAAGACAGAGATTATTATGCTGACAAAGCGGAGGATACCAATTGTGATACACATTACAGTTGACTACATCGAGGTCCAGACCAGTAAGTCGGTCAGGTAGCATAGTCACTGGACACCAAGCTGACGTACTGGGATCATATCTGTAGGGCATGTGACAGTGCTCTAGTAGTTGCAGCTTCGCTAGTAGGCTTATAACCCACATCGGCTGACCCAGTGAGACAAGACGAAGGTTACTGATGGTAACAATCGATTTCATTTTGCTATATGAAGTTGAAATTTGGAGAGATGCCCTACGAACTAAGAAGTTCTGGGAGCGCATTGCTAGTATTCAGCGCAAGGGTCCTCTGCGAATTGGTTGCTGCTACAGCACGGTCTCAAAAGAGGTCGTGATGGTGATATTGGGAGTAATCCCGACCAATCTACTAGCGCAAGAACGCAAGGAAGGGTAACTCTCTCGCTCAGAGCTGGGCAGAGCTGAGGCTCCGACGCGCGTACGCTTTGTCAGCAACGTTGGAGTCAAAGTTATAAAGGATGCTGGACGGCTAAACTAATTGGTTTTATTGGGCCTTGGCTTAATCGTAGCTACGGAGAGGTAATCTTCTACCCTTTTCAATTTTTGAATTGTATCAAACCTTTTCAGTTCTTAACAGATCCCTAGTACTTCAAAAATTCCTTGACAGAATTTGTAAATTAGGCACACCATACTGCTGATACTGTTTGCAGTAACCTCGCAAGTTTGAAGCGCATTAGTGAGTTCACAGTCAGTCTGTTCACGCCTGAGACGATCGTGGATTTCACTTTTCTCGATCAATTCAATAGCTTAATACCTGTCAGATTGCAAGCTGTGACAGGCCTTCTACATGACGGCCAAGATGCAATGCTGCAAAACGAAAAGAACTTGGGCGCAGTCTCAGCCTCTGTTGAGGAAGTACTCCGCATAAAGCGGGAGGAGAGCTACTTTACCGACCATTGGTAGTAGGTAGTTTTTGAAGGACGTGGTTACCGATCAAATGAGTCATCATAACCGGATTCAAGTTGAGTCAGCACGATCCAGAGCTTAGTGGGCTTGGAAATAACCTTTTTTTAGTGAGTATAATCTCACAAATCCCGCGGTCTGTTAGATAACCCGGAGATGTGGTAAGTAAATTTTTTCAAGCAAAAATAGGTGGTCTTTTTCTGATTACTCACTTGTACCCAAAACATTTCCTCTAGCTATATCTTTTCATAATCTCAAGCTCAAATCCAACGATCTACAACTAACAGTTTTAAGGATTTGAATTTACCTAGCTCAAATTAAGGGTTCATAATACATGGAATAAGGATTTACGGGTACTAGAATTTCATAGACAGGGTAAGATTTTCAGACACAAATATATTTTGTTGAGTAATTCAGGGTCTAAAGTACTTAGGAGGAAACTGAGCCATCAATCATCAATATAATATTAATAATTCTTTTTGATAGTCATATAACATGCTGGTTTAAAATTGTATCAAACACAACAATTTTTGTTATTCATCAAACTAAAAATAAACATAAACATAAAAATAGCAAACTAAACTTTGAGTGTAAAATCTTCGCTAGTTTACGTGGGGATATTTTTTAAACCTAGTGAGTGCACTGATTACCAGGTCCTCACCTCCCATATAGTGATCTCAGTCCAATGGCTACGCTTTCTAAGGTGAAAAACTTAATTCTTCAGAATTCGCATTGATTAAGACTTCACATCGTTTTCGAAGTTGTCATTTTAACCGAATTTCTTGAACTCAGCCTCTTAGCACTTATTTCGGTACTTTACCGCTGTTCATGCCTTTGAATAAATCAGCAAATTGTTACTTATAGAATCTAATTATCGAGACGGCCTTAGCACAACTCAGAACCAGACCGAAGTTCAGAACCAAGAGTGCTTAGGTCGAAAAGTGGAATGGCTGTTGCCATTCAAAAGGCAAATTCAAAAAAAAAAAAATTGCCCCTAGAGCAGGGTACCCTAGAATAGGCCGTGAAGGCCCCTCGTCCGCATTAGCGGAGTACCCTTTAACCGACCCCGACGGATGCTGGGGTGCCTTTTGCTAGCTCGCTGTTGTTGGGATGGGTCGATGAAAAACATGGAGTCGGCTAGCTCTCCAGAGAAACGGGATGCTACCTATAATTCATCCGTCATTATAAGGTAGCTACAAATTGGAATATAAATATACCTAGGGAAACAGGGGGCTTTATTCCGTTAAGGAATCCACCCATGGCTCTGCTGCATGGGCTGGCAAGCCAGACTCAGCACACGTGACGACGCACGGAGCCAACAAGAAAATTCTAAAGAGGGATAAGGGAGAAACACTGCCCCTCTTTCGCAGGAGTCCAGGTGAAGCAGACAGCCCCGGGTCCCTGATGATGGCGGAGCCCTGACTCCCGATGGTCTGGGGACCGAAGTCCAGAACCAAGAGTGCTAAGGTCGAAAATATCACCCCAGCCGCAGCGAGCTAGCAAAGTGGCACCCAAGCATCCGTCGGGATCGGTTAAAGGGTACTCCGCTAATGCGTACGAGGGCCTTCACAGCCATTCCTAGGATACCTTGCTCGCGGGGCAATTCTATTTTGCCGACCTTAGCACTCTTGGTTCTGGACTTCGGTCTGGTTTTGAGATGTGCTAAGGCCATATTCAGTTTACACAATTCGCTACATCGGTTCTGTGGCAATATTTTAGATATCTATAGTATCATTTCTTTGGACTTATTTTCGATTTTATTTTATGAGGGACTAACATATGTCTAAAACTGTGTTAGATTTCAAACATATTTTTGAAATATTTGTATTATTCGCAAATCCATTGCACTTGTAATGTAGTATTTATCTTGTAAAGTGGCTGAAGGTTTCTTAATCATATCCTCGGCAATTATGACTGCCGAAAAAAAACTCATTACGAAAGCTTTTATAGCTCGTGCACATAAACCACTTGTGATTAAATTAACTCTAACAAAAACAAATCACCAGTCTTTATTCGCTCTACTTCAACTTTTCAATTCGCTAAAACCACCAATTTTCGACCTTTCGCTCGTTGCCCTGCTGCATGAATCAGCCTAGGTAACTCTTGGACTCTTAGCAAAGCAAGTCTATTTTCCCCACTGCTCCCTTACTTATTACAAAATATTAATACCTATTTATCGAATATGTTTTCCTGGTAACACCTAATAGTCCCGTTTAGTTGAGCTGCTCCCAAGTACATATATATGAACAATCTGTGTCCACATGAGCTGCATATTGACTTCTTAGCACCGCAGCAACACTATAGGCCATACTACTACCAATAGGTATCCATGCATATGGTCAAGATGATAAAGTATGGATTTTAGTCGTCAGATAGCTGAGAATATAAAAATGCCGAAATAGAAATTTAATCCGCACGAATGAGGCAATAAAATTGTGATATACGGTCGAACTGACAAATTCTTCGATACTTCGTCCGCCTGCCCGTCTCACGTTCTACGACTCCAAGTGGAAATCGTACTTGGGAACGACCCCTCACGGCCGTCTTCTGGTTGATATTGGTCTTCAGCTAAACTAATTTATTCAATCCCGATAGATAGACGCGAGTATTAAATGTTAGAAATATCCCATTTCCATAACTATTTGAAGGGACAGTATATTGGCAATATGTTTTATATTGCTGCAGATTAAGTCGTTCATAAGTAGTTAGGTAAATTAAACGAACACCTACTGTGTGGTTTTTTGAAATGAGAGCATTCCTTGACTCGGAGGAAATTCTTAAATGAATTGTGAGATTTCAACGGAAGCTAGCTTACCACGAGAGCAATGAATATCCTACTGACGGTAAATAATGGAGGAGTACTATAATACTTTAATAGAAATTATATCGATTGTGAATGCAAGAAAGACAGCGATGTATCTATTCTTCAGAGAACTTTAGTCGTTTAGAGTAATAAACTTATTTTTATTGTGAAAATTAAAATAAGATTGCATTCACAATAACTTTCACCATTCACTTCCATCTTAAATATTTCATCACACCTGCTCACCGCTAAGCTCATGTCATTAAGAAACAGCCATAGACTTCCTATTTTTATGACTGTTGAATCAAACCACCAATTAAATCAATCACTTCTAATACCACCATTCTCATGCTAAATAGCCACTGGAATAGCTTGCAATCGTTTATATCACACAAATTTCAATTGCTCACCACTAGGCTCATCAAACCAGTTCGAAAAAGTTTCTACTGTGCCAAATGTTTTGAGGAAAAATGCAAAAATATTTTCGAATATGATAAGGATTTTGTTAATATTTTACCAGAGCTCCATTCAGTTTCCAAACTTTGCAAAAAAAAAAACTAAAATCTTTTAAAAGATTTCTAGCTGAATAAGGTTAATTCCACGCAAACATTTGGTGCTACTCTTTTCATTGAAATTGTCTAATACTGTGATTTATATTGAATAGGAATTGAATTGAGTGAATGTAAATGGAAAAGAAGTAGTTTGTTCATTCGAAAAATGCGACTAACAATTCTTTTTTTTCCAAATTTGAAATAAAGCCCATAGCTGAATGAGTTGCTGTGGAAAGCTTATTTTGATGTTCAAATCTGATTTTAAAGTGAGCTTGTGTCATTTAGAAATTGTTATAATGACGCATTTCAGTTGTAAAGCCGGAACCCGGCCACCGTGTCAGTAGGGATGAGGCTTTAAATAGTTTATTTGTTCAAATAAGTTCATTGATAAACACCAGGAATATTAATGGACCGACTACTGAAAGCTGAGGAGCCCTAGACCAAGAGGAGACTAAGAAAGAGGTGGAAGAATTCACAGTTACAGCACAGGCACGAAAAGAATCGTAGGCTACAAACTGGCAAAAAAGTAGGCCAGATGTTTTATAGCCTTCGAGTTTTGTGAAGAAAAGCCTGAGGTCAAAGAAAGCATGTGTACAGAGCAGTTGTTTGCTTCTGTTGACCTAAAACAGAAGCAGGTAATTTAATGAAAGCTATGAGACTAGATGTGGAAGATCTGTCAATCAAAACTCATGCACCCAAGCACATTTTTGAAAAGAACTCTCTTGAGTACATAATTGAACCAAGAAATGATACAAATAGGATGATAGTTGAAAATGCAACGCGTGTCTTTGGATGTGTGAATGCGAGAAATATAAACAGGCTTGCAGCATGACAGAAAGGAATCAGAGGAGAAGCTAGCGTTGAAAATAATAAACGGAAAGCCACATTAGGTTGATTAAACATTTAAAAATCAATGTTAACATCAATACATTCAAGCAAGAACTCAATTTTTGGAGAAATAGTATGTATAGATTTTTATTTATTTAGTATCGTAGAATCCTTAAGGCACGTGTAGAGCACGAGTAGTAGCAAACGAGAAACGAAAAATATTTCGTATATTTCGTATATAAAAATATTTCGTATATATATAAGTTCAAAGGCATATGAAATTACGATGCCATGAAGAGATGGGAAAATTTAAGAACAGATGCAGAAGTTAAAAACAATAGTTAAGTGGTAACTATTTTTTTGAACATCTGCATCTGTTCTTAAAATATTTGCTTTAAAAATAACTTTAAGGGGAAGTTGAATGACGAAGTTTATGTATAGAACATTCAAGAAATTCTGAGGAAGAGAAAGGACGGTCACTACTATACTGGAATAGTGGCGGTCGAAGGATACACGAGCTTCAAACGTCAGAGCAGAGCCCGAGAGAAAGAGTACATTCTGCTTTCCCTGTGTAAGGTTAAGACATGTTAGATGGATTATAAGTTTAATTTGAATTATTTTGAAAAAGAAAAATGAAATTGAAATTGCTGACTTTATAGTCTTGAGCAAACATTCGTTTGCAAACGTTTCACAGGGGTGATTGGACATGTTTAAGCGCAATACAAGAAAATTTTTCTAACGATACATCACAGATGACAACATTTGGATTCATCTTCACACGATGGGTGGAAGCGGGCGGAAGAGCTCCGAGGAAGGCGGAAAATGTCTCGTTGGCTGTAAAAACAGTAACAACATTTTTTTTTGAATTCGCAAGGTATGGTGCTTATTGACCATCTAGAAAAGAAGAAGAAGGAAGAAGAAGGATCATTTGGAGGCGATTACCCACAATGCACCTGCTCACAAGTCTTGAATTGCAACAGCACAACTTCATGAATCACGCTATAAATTGTTACTTAGTGTACCGTGTTTAGCAGATTTAGCTCCCAAAAACGTTTTCTTTGTCCCGAATTTGAAAAAAATGCTTGCCGGAAAGAAATTCATGTCAAATGTGGATATGACTGCTCAGATGAAGACCTATTCTTTTTTATTAATATTATTAAAAAACTTGGATACCGTTGAACAAAGTGTGTTGGGTTGAAAAGAGTCTATGTAGAAATGACTCTAGCGCTCCTGAGCTGCTAGAAATACGAGTGTTTGAGTGCATATTCTACCACACGTGCTTAAACCTGTTTCGAGTACAAAATCACTTTGAGCTTAGCAATGCATTTAAACTCATGAGGTGGAAAGGATTTCATAAATTTCAAGATTTAGGAAAGCCAAACGCTGTAAAACTTTAAAAGCAGCATAATATAGCATAAACAAAGAAAATACTTAGTGCTTGCAACACTTTACCAGCACTGCATCTAAAAGTCTCCCACAATTGGCTTACGTCAAAATTAAATAACTCTGTCGATTTCGATGTTATCCGATGATTTTGTCGAAAGTTACAGAGATAGAAAGATGTTTAGGGCAAAAACGAAAGATGTTTGGAATCCAAAAGTTTCTAGAACTAAGAATATTCCAATATTGGTAACTTATTTTGATTGTAAATATTCGCGATATGAATACTTCATGTAAGCATTTATTGATACGAAAATAGCAAAAAATGCCTCGCGCTGGTAGCCCTTTGGTAGCATCAAATCCAAAAATATATCACACCTGCCTGACATTAAAATCAACCTACTCTGGGAATTTCATTTTGATCCGATGTTACAGGGGTACAAAAAATGTATGGTTACCAGTCGCAAAAGTTTTCAAATTTTTGGAAACATAATATTACTACAAGGTCAATACCGCTGGAAAATTTTACGATAAAATCGCTGAATAAAGACATTGCAAATAAATACAAAACCAACAATAACTGGCAGCTCTATAATGGTTTTTTGTATCAGATTTCTTCTGAATATTGCCTATCATCATCATTGTCGGGCTTTGACCGCCTGGATCGATCTCCTCTAATTATATCGGTCACGTGACCGCGTCCTCCAATCCTGAAACCCCAATAGTTGCTTGAATAATGCCTGTAATAAGTTCCATATATCATTTGAACTTCGTTTTGATTTCATGATTGCACTGGAATTTATACGGCAAAAAGCTTTATTTCCCTGAGTCAATTTTCAAAACCCAAGAAACAAAAATTACCATAGCTGGCAGTACCAACCGAATTTTTCAAGCGATTACCAAACATGACTCAGAGTAAGGTTCAACTACTGTGTTAATTTCATGAAAATCTGGTGAATGAATCAGAATTCATAGGGCAAAATGCAGTTTGTTTTTCTTTATGATTTTTCAAGATGCCACTACTGGCATAGAGTTGCCCGCATTTTCAAATCGCTTCTATCAGAACTGGTCCTACTCAATACCAATACATTCTGTGAATTTCATATATTCTGATATATTCTGATAATTGGGACCAATATATTCTGATTGACCAATATATTCTGATAATTGGGTCGTGAGTTCTGGTGAACAGAAGTTTTTGATGTTTAAAATATAGGTGAATTGGAAGAGGGTTATCGTTCTTGTCCGATGCAAAACTTCAAAATTTTTCCTTTGGTTATATGGACAAAGCATACGATTTCTACATCAGTTGGTTCTCACTGTAAGAGACGAAAATTTGTCAGGAGAGGCGATGGTTTGAAGGTTTTCATTTTCAATGCCTGCCGTAGCTGCAGAGTTGCCAGCACGTTCACAAAAAACTACTCGAGTCTACAACTTAGTAACAGCAATACGTTCTGTAAGTTTTATAATAATTGGATAATCTGGACGAAAGTTATCGCAATTCCAACATTTTCAACTTTTCTCAATTTCTTTTAAGGCGCCTAGCGCTCACATAGGGTTAAACATTTCAAAAAATTACATTTTACATTACATAACATTTGAAACACGTTCCAAATTTATTCGAGAAACTTTATTTTTGCGATAGTTATTTGTTGACAGAAGAATAGGTATATTTAAAACAAACTCAAATGGCTGCCGCCGGCACCAAAGGGTTAAAAACTGTTGGCTTTTTGTGAGACCTGGCACTATTTTGCATATACACTAATGTATTTTGAAAATTTCAGTTCAATCGGATGACGAAATATATATGTATATATATATGTATATATCTATATATATATATATATATATATATATATATATATATATATATATATATAATATATATATATATATATATATATATATATATATATATATATATATATATATATATATATATGTGTAAATATATATATATACATATATATATATATATATATATATATATATATATATATATATATATATATATATATATATATATATATATATATATATATATATATATATATATATATATATATATATATATATATATATATGAATTTTCGGCCAAAGTGAATTTAGTATAATGTTCTTCTTCAAACATTAGTAAAAATAAAAAGCCGTTATGCCCAAAAACACGTTTTATTTGTCATTCTCATTATTTATAGAACAGCTCTAGCATATTTTCAGCAATTTTACGACCGCCGGGGGTAGTGCTTACAAGATAAGTCTACTACGAAAGTGTAAAATGGAAGTATAGAGAATCAGTCGTGAAAACTTAGAAAACCATTCGTTATACAAATTTCTGAAGTTTATGGAGAGTTTTTATAATAAAGCTTACATTGCTTTCAAAATCGGAGTATGGTTTTGGTCTTTCCAATATAAATGGAAATCATAAATTGAATCAAGTTCACGCAAAACTGGAGATAAACAGCCTTGTTCAGCTGATAAACAGCCCGGACCGCGGGTACCATGTCCTTATCAGCAATGTGTTTGAACATTCAGACAAGTCATTCGATCCTATTCAACGCTTTCAAATTCTTTTCAAATTGAATCGGATAATATTTTGTACCCAACTCCAAAATTGAGCTATTCCTGGATTCTAGGAGGCCATCAGGCTTTCCACAGTTAAATAGGGTAAGTAATATAATTTTATTCATTAATTCGTATTGTTAAAGGTTTGGTTAGCTGTAGTGATGGGTCGCTCATGAGCGAGTCGCTCAAAAAGAGCGACTCTTTTGAAGGAGCTGTGTGAGTCAACTCTTCAACTCTGAGCGACTCAGCTCTTCGACTCTTTTGAAAGAGTTATGTGAGCCATCATTTAGAATCGCTCCGCACACTTCATACCTTCACTTTAGTGGCAATAGCGATATTGCGGAGCCACTCAAACAACCACCCGACCAAATAAAGCTTATGCATATACACACGGCAATACTTCATTAGACTACCGTGTGTACTTGAAGCGAAATCTATGCTATTCTAACGTCGGAACACGAACATATGTATACGACAATCGTATTGCACAGTGAAAAGAGTCGCTCCGTTGAATGAAGAATGAATGAAACTGTGCGAGTGAGGAATAAAAGAGTCGACTCTTTTGAATGAACACTGTGCGAGTGAGGAATAAAAGAGTCGACTCCGTTGAATGAACACTGTGCGAGTGAGGAATAAAAGAGTCGACTCCGTTGAATGAAGAACTGTGCGAATGATGGATACTGATCGTGTGCGGTTATTGATGGCGACATTTTGTGAACACACAGTATGCGTTTACGTGCGTATATTTTGCTCTGGTTCACGAGTAGTTTAGTAGCCAAATGTTGGCTATTAGGCGGTGCATTTCATAGGTCGATTTTAGAGATGAAGCGTATAGGTACACTAGAACAGGTATATGGAACAGGTTCGTATCGAATATTTTCGTTCTTCAAAAAGTTTTTAGGGCAAAAGTAGTTGAAATCGGACAAAATCGGCCAATTTGGGGTTAAGGTGGTTTGGGACATAACGGGCCAAGACCTATTGCTACGATACAAAAATTTCGGTTTTGTAGGGGAGTAAGGGGTTTTTTGGCCATAGTTTGGCAAATACTGCCTTTAGGACGCTTTCGATGATTGGAAGTGGTCGGGGAGTACAAAAGTGATATTTCAAGGGCAAAAAAATTTTTTGATAGGGGAAATTGGGCAAAAACGTTCATTTCTCCGAAATATTTTTTTTTTGACTAGCATGAATTTGGGGACCTTTTTGAGTTGTTTCGGGCGAAATTTCCATACAAGTTTGGGAAAAAGCGGACTAGTTTCGAAGATACGGCAAAATGAAATCTGACGGAAAACCGTCCGAAAAAATTTTGGTAGCAAAATAACGGTAAAATTACAACAAAAACAGAGGCAAATGGAACACGTAGAGCTTAAATTAAAGTTTGATGCTATTACCAGGTGGAACTCTACGTAATCTATGCTTGTGCGCATTCAAGAAGTAAAAGAGCCACTATTAGCCACCTTAGGTGTCCTGAACTAAAATCTACCAACTCCTTCTTCTGATGAATGGAATATTATGAAAACAGCCCCTGATATATTGAGCATCTTCAATGAGGCTACTCTAGAAATAAGCAGTGAGAAAACAGTATCGATTTCAAAAATATATATTATTAATATCAACGATTATAAGCTACATTTCAAAACTCTGTCTGAACGAGTATAAAACTGCTGATGTACGCAGTTTTTTAAATGTGATCCAAAGAGAACTTTCAAACAGATTTAAATTATATAAAGAAAATATGTTTTGCCTAGAGAGCGTTCTTTTAGATCCACGATTTAAAAGACTAGCATTTCAAAATGAATCCACATACAAACTTGCTTGTATACATCTAGTTTCGGTACCCACAGCACAAGGAACGCAAAATTCGCTATGGCGAAAATTTGATGACAAAGTCAACAGTGTAAGAACCCAGCAAAGCTATGTAGCTGCAGGCATTAACGAAATGGATAAGTATTAACAACATGTAAATATACCCAGAACTGCTGACCCTCTCAATTGGTGGAAGGAAAAGAATGATTTACATCCCAGAATCTGGAGATAGTGAATCAACGATTGAGTAGAGTGGCCACTTATATGGAAAGATTTTCAGATATGATTTTATGGTTTATTTTTAAATTTATATTATATGCTATATTATATTTTGAAAGTAATGTTATATTATATTAGATTTAAGCTTATTATTATTAATAAAACAACAAAAATTGGCAATTTACTTTATACTTTTGCAACCATAAAAAAGTTGCTTGAAGTGGCTCTTTTGAGTGGCTCTTAAAGAGCGACTCTTTAAAGTGAGTGAGTTTTACGGAGCTGGCTCACTTCAAAGAGCCATTTTGCCCATCACTAGTTAGCTGTCATATTTATATCTCAGCTGAAGAATCATTACTAATACTTGCTATCTTTGATATTCTTTAGTTAGCAGCAACGGCATAGAAGGGCACCGGGAAAAATGACCTTCATCATTTTGTAGTATTGAATCTAGCTGCTTCTGGGGTTATTTGGCATTACTTATTTATTAACTGAATTACAAAATTCATCGCAACAGGATACAAATTCCAATTATGGCAATGACATATGAAAAAGATTAAAAAATAAAGGATTAATGTTTACAAAACAAAAATACAATTCAACAATCTAATGTCCCAACGCTCAGGTCAAGTATAAATACTTTCAAATGGCGTTTAAAGCTATAGAACGATTGTGGCACAGATCCAAGCCCCAATCCGTTATGACGTCTAGGGATTCTGACGAAAGGAGAAGATAAGTACACATTTGTGCGCGCGAACAGCATAGTGAAGACTTCCTGTGACTTGTTGCCATGTATCGAGCTGCGAGGTCGAAATGAATCGGCGAAGTCAGATATAATACCTTGCTGCGATTTAAACAGGAACCACCATCAAGCAATAGGCGGCGACTCCAAGGAAGGGATTTTAAGAAAGGACAAGCGGGAAGCGTATGATAGGCAAGGGATGTTATATTTAAAAAACTCTAGCGCACCTGAACCGCTTGAAACACTAATGCTCGAAGAACAGTAGAAGAATCGTGCAGGTTTTCAGTGCATATTCCACCACATGAGCTGCTTATTACGGCCAAACTGTTTCAAATGCCACGTTTTACTTTGGTCTCAAGAATGCATTATAACTCATATGGTAGAAGGTTTCAGATATTACCACTGGCATGAATTTCAACGTTTATGAGAGCAAAACACGGGTTAATTATATTCGTTATCAGTTGCTTATTTAACAAAATTTTGAAAGCAGCATCTCACATAACATCAATGAAGAAAATGCTCAGTGCCTGCAGCACTGTAACTGAAGTTGGTGTTTGGGGCTGCGATCCGAAAAATTTGCAAATCTTTGGGAATTGAAACATCGGTTATTTATTTTCATTGTAAATGTTTCCGGTATGAATACTAACTGTTAGCATTTATTGATATACAAAAGTAGCACAAGCGACTCGTGCTGGCAACCTTTCGCCAGTATCAAAGCCACGAATATATCACATCTGCTTCACGTTGCTATATTACATTCGAAGTTATAGGAGTATAAAGAAATTTAGGGCTACCTGCAGCGAGTTTTTTCAAATAATCGAAAGCTTAATATTTGCTGTTTATTGTTACTACAATATCATTACCAATTGAAAATTCTACGATAAAACCGCTTAATAAAGATATTGCAAACAAACACAAAACCAACAATAGCTGGTAGCCCTATCGTGGCTTTTCAACCGAATTTGGCCTCAATAATGTTTATAATAGGTTCCATTAATTATATGAAATTCGTATTGATTTCATAACTGCACTGAAAGCTATAGGGCAAAAAGTTTTATTTTCCTGAGCGAATTTTCAAAACCAAAGACACAAAAATTACCATAGCTGGCAGCACCAATCGAATTTTTCAACCAAATTTCTATCAAACAGAGTTTAGAGTAGGGTTCAGCTACTGCGTCAATTTCATAAAAATCTGGTAACCTATTCTCATTTCATAGGGCAAAAAGCAGTTTTTTTTTTGTAATTTTTCAAGATGGTACCACTGGCACAAGTTGCCTACCATTCTAAACCGCTTCTATCAGACCTGGTCCTACTTAAGTCCAATGCATTCTGTAAATTTCAATTGTATCTGATTATTGATACTAAAAATAAAGGTTATAAAGGTGCTAAAAAGGTTATAAAGGTGCTAAAAATAAAGGTTAACTGGGAAAGGGTTACCGTACTTGTCTGACATGAAATTTCCAAAGTTTTACTTTGAACGTGTAGATAAAGCATAAGGCTTGTATACAGATTGGTTTTATTGTTAGAAACTGACATTTTTTAGGATACTCGAAGGTTTGAATGTTTTCACTTCCAAATTTTAATTTTTTCAAATTTAAGGCAATAAAATTATCATAGCTGGCAGTTCCAACCGAATTTTTCGACAAAATTTCTACCAAACGTGGCTTAAAGTAAGATCCAGCTACTGTATGCATTTCATTAAAATCGAACGATTGAATCAGAATTTATAGAGCTAAAAGCAGTTATCCTTTTTAATGATTTTTCAAGATGGCACCACTGGCACAGAATCGCCCGCATTTCAAAATCACTTCTCTCAGACCTGGTCCTATTTAAAAACAATGCATTTTGCAAATTTCAATTAATTCTGTTTATTGGATCTTGAGTTTCCGTGAACAGAAGTTTTTGATGCTAAAAATATAGGTTAATTGGGCAAGGGTTACCAGGCGTGCACGTTATACCATATCAATGTTTTTTTGTCTATGTAAACAAAGCACAAGATTTACATATGAGTATCTTTTTTTTGAAGAAGCGGCATTTTTTCAAGAGAGACGATGATTTGGAGGCTTTCACTTTCAGTACCTGCCCTAGCTACAGGGTTGCCAGCACGCTCATTACAGATCTACAACAGATCTTTAACTAAATAAAATCAATATATCCTGAAAATTTCGTAATGATTGAATGGCTCTGTCAAAAGTTATCGCAATTTAAAAATTTTCAAGTTTTCCCGTTCTCTTTTTAGGCACCCAGCGCACACATGGGGTTAAAAAATTCCAAAACATTATCCGATTCACATGTAAAAACACGTTCGAAATTTATTTCGTTAACTTTATTTTTGCAAAAATTATTTGTGTACGGAATAATAGGTATATTAAAAATATCACTAAAATGGCCGCCGGTGCCAAAGAGTTAAAGATTACTAACTTTTTGTGAGACCAGGCACTATTCTGCATATACACCAATGTGTCCTGAAAATTTCAGTTCAATCGGATGGCGCGTTCCTGAGATTTTTTCACTGAAATTTTTTGATGATATATATATATATATATATATATATATATATATATATATATATATATATATATATATATATATATATATATATATATATATATATATATATATATACATATATATATATATATATATATATATTTATTTATATATATATATATATATATATATATATATATATATATATATATATATATATATATATATATATATATATATATATATATATATATATATATATATATATATATATATATATATAGAAATATGAATTTATGGCCAAAGTGATTTTAGTACTAATGTTCTTCTTCCAACATTAGTAAAATGTTCTTCTTCGAACATTAGTAAAAAGATGAGCACATGTGCATATGTCAACGAATTTAGAGGCAGAGAGAAGTACCAATCCAAAGACTCGGGAGGCTTTATCAGTGACTTCTGCAATATGGAAATTAAACTTCAATTTGGGATCAAAAGTCACACCCAAGTCTCTAAATTAATTAACGGACGACAGAAAAATGGTGGAAATCGAATAAGAGAAAGAAATAGGAGATGATTTTTGAGAAAAGGTCATACATTTACTTTTGCTTACATTTAAGGACAAGGAATTGCTGTTGCACCAATTAAAAAAAGCACACAAACCATTTTGAAGAATATTACAGTCATAAGCTGGCCTGATGAGGAACAATTTCAGATCGTCAGCATACAGTAGACAAGGGGAATCGATAATGGAACTCAAGTCATTAATAAAAATTAAGAAAAGTAAAGGACCAAGAATAGACCCTTGTGGAACACCAGAGGAAGGATAAAAGGTAGCAGAGGAGAGGTTGTTAATAGTAACTTTGCATTCACGGCTACTGAAGTAGGACGAAAACCAAGGAAGTAGTGGCCCGAAACAACCAAACTGTGTAACTTTACTCAGTAATATTCTATGGTCGACAGTATCAAAAGCTTTAGAAAAATCTGTGTAAACTACGTCCACTTGTTCCTGATGATCTAAGGCCAGGGCAACTGTGTTTGTAAAAAGGAAAAGGTTAGTAGTAGACTTACCAAAGTAGACTTACCTCTCACGAACCCATGCTGTTCTGGAGCTAGGATAGGATGAATCATGAGATAAATTCTAGAGAAAACAATGCTTTCAAGAATTTTACTCAAACAAGCGAGAAGAGAAATAGGCCGATAATTGGAGACGGAGGATACATTGCCTGTTTTGAAAATTGGATAAATATTTGAAACTTTCCAGGCAGAAGGAAAAACACCGGATGACAGGCTCAAGTTGAAGAGAATATGGAAGGGGACGCACAATGATGAAGACATAGACGACGCAAACAAATTGGGAATACAATCAGAACCACCTCCGGAGTGCTGATCAAGACTAAGCAATAAATTCTCAACTTCGATTGCATTAATATAGACTAGAGAAAGAGAAGAAAGAAGAGAAGAAAAAACAAGAGGATGAAAAAGAGAGAAAGACCTTTGAAAGAGGAAGAAATGAAGTTAGCGAAAAGCTCACATACATCTTCTGGGGGTGAGGAGATAGAGCCATTGAAAGTTACTTGGTTCGGAATGGAAGCATTTTTCTTCATGGACCGAATGTATGACCAAAAGGGTTTAGTGTTGCAAGAAGAAGTAGAAGACTCCAGACGAGCAAAGTAATCCCGCATTGCCAGCTTCATTTCAATTTTAGCCGATGAACGCAGGGATCGACATAAGGCTAGATCAAAGGTAGAATTCGATCTTCGAAACTTTTTCCGAGCAATACTTTTTAGTTAGATTGCTTTCAAAGCTCGTAGAGTGAACCAAGGAGGATCTGTAGAGTTACGAGACAGAGATAAGGTTATTAAGGAAGGAATTAAATTTGGAAAGTGCAAGGTCAATATTTAGCCCACGAAAGAACGAAAACCAGTTAATTTTTTCAAATTCCGATGCCATTCCTAGGTAACTAGCCTTACAAAAATTGTATTGAGGAGCAACAGAGATACCTTTGATGATAATGGAACATAAAGAAAAAGAGGAGGTTGGTGAGTGTCTACTATAACATAGTGATGGAAGACGGTGGATGCAGATAAATCAGTAAAGGGAATTTAAGAGAAGATAAGGTCAAGACTACAACCATTCAAGTTACTCGTAGTATTAATCTGGGAGAGGGAGTTAAGTGAAAGGAAAGACAAAAGTACTATGGACAGCTGATTATTAGACCTGATGCAATTTGAAACCGGATCACAGTCAATAGAAGGCATATTGAAATGCCCACAGATTATTACTGGATCAAAAGGAAAAAATGTATGAAGGTAAATAGATATCGCGGTAAAAAAATTTTCGTACACAGCGCAAGAACTGTTACAAGGAACATATACAGAAAGAATTATTAAGTGAAGGTTGTTAGGAAAACAAGTACGAACCATCACACATTCAACAGGAGGAGAAGAATGAAAATTACTACAGAGTGCTCCCTGAAGAGTTTCGCGTATGGCTATCAATACACCTCCGCTATTTGATTTGTTAGAAATAGAAAAATTCCGATCAGCTGGAAATACCTGTTGCAAAGCTGTAAACAAAATTTTCATATCTCTTAACTTGGAAGACGTAAGCAGGCACGCTGATACTTAACTAATATGTATTAGCTGTGTTTAGTGAGCTGCTCTAGGTGGTGCTAGGCTGAGATATCTTAGCAAAATCTGTTTAAGCGGCGATTTGGTTGCTCTAACTTGCCAAAAGTTACTCTGGTTTGTGTTTTATACGTTGAACTTGCGCTCTTAATTGAACTTGTGCAATTTAGAGCTCGATGTCGATATTTACTCTGCCTTTTTTTGGTAGAGCAAGTTCGGGCAAACAAATAGCTGTTTGTTAACTGTCATGGAACTCACTTTCAACAACTGACTGAAGTAGAGTTTTTTATGAGTGAATTGACAGGTTGAACTTCTAACAAGCAAACAACTTTGGGAATTAATCTACCTTGCTTGACTTTTTTCGCCTCTCAATCGCTCTAACTTGTTCGAATTTTTTTGACAGTTACTCTGTTCAAATTTGCCTTGAGATGCTCTGTTCTTTTTTCGGAGTCATTTAACGCAGCTATTAATTGAAAACTAGAATATACTGACAGATATTTGCTATTTGCATTTTCAGTGCAAATAACATACCAGTTACAAGAGATGCTGCTGATGTTCCAGTTTTCCAGCTCACATGGAATTAAAAAAAACTGTCAAATTTACTTTAGCTGCACATTAAAGATTTCAGTTACCATGAAAATGAACTTGATCGAGCTCAAGGACGACTCATTCCCTAATGAAATTCTTTCGAAACATATAATTTATTAAAGGCTCAGTCGTATCAGTAAAATCGATTAACATGTCAACTCGAAATATCTTGCATATCTATTTTCTTTATTCCCTTCATCTTTTACGTACAGCGAACAGTAAACTGTTCATAATTTGTCGAGCTCAATAGCTACAGATATCTGATCCTCGAATAACAACAGCCCCCCAGGGGGTATCCAGCCCAGCCAACGAATACCCTCCAACACGGCAGCTATTGTAAGTGGTAGAAGTAATGGTAAGAAGCTTCAGCGAAGTGATCTGGTCATCTGTAAATGACCACATAGCCACATGCCGATAGTACGTAGATAGCTAGCGTTTCGAATATCCTCGACGTAGATGGGGGATGTAGACCAGTCGTCTGTTACCAAATAAATTAATACATGCTAAATATTTTTAATGCCGATTCCGTCCATTAAATCGATGTTCAATTCACATGCGTGGACAAAGAGAGCGCCAAGATACGAAAAAGCTATACGTATGTTTCACGCTCGAATGCTAAGCAAATAGCCTGTCGCGGCTGGTCGTCGTTAAACCACTGAAATATTCATTTGTTGAATCGTGCATATTCTTCAATAAAAGTGTCAATGAAGCGATTTATTAGATGTAATGGTGTTGCCGCGCAATTGAATCCTATAGGATTTTAGTTCGGGTGTAGGTGAAAATTTCGGTCCCTAAACGGCGTGCAGCAAAATTATTTAAAGCTTCGTTTACATATTAGAATATGAGCACCATGTAAAAGGGTTTTACAACCAATTTTATTTCGTTCACCCCAAACAGTAGTTGTACGTCGAAACAGCCAACAGATTTTTGGAATCAATCCAAATTTATCCCATTATTTGTAGTTTATTTTTATCGCCTCACACTTCCCATCCCGAATCGAATTCTTCTTCATCATTAACTATCCATCGATGACTGCAGTCAGCCAGACTGTCTGATGATCCCCAGCGTACACTCCAACGCGCCTCTTGTAGGCTCCACACACATGCCGTTCGCGAACTGGACGTAACAAATCGCTTTGTATGTTCACTTAGGCATGATACACGGGAATTAATATAAATAAAATGTCAAAATAATAAAAAGTTGAAATATGGTCGCAAGTAGGTCGGATCGTGAAAGAAGAATAGCCTTCGTATCGAGATGCCACAAATTTCACACAGCAATGGACCCGATCTGGTCCGTCGGGACGGCATAGGGAAATAAAAATAAAAGCGATCCACGCAAAACGACCAGATCGTGGCTATGTTATAGATTTGGTCGATAGTCTACGTATATATAAAATGTATTTTCAGAGGGTTTGGATGAACCTTCTTGCGGAGTGACGAGCGGGAAATTTCGAGAGCATTGAAAGTGGCATGCAAACGTCTTCGGCGGACTAACGAAGCAAAAGACATTTTTCAAAAGTCTGAAATAATAATTTTATTTATAATTTTCGAAATTTATCGCTTTCGTGTACGATGTGTTGGACTTTGTGTTTACTGTTGTAACGTTATCGGAATAATATAATTCTGAGTTTAGGAGAGAATGGTCGAATATTGGTTACGGTTTAAATATTTTCTGTAGCAGAGATTATGCATTGAGCCAATAAGTCTGAGTACAAATCACTGAAAGGTAAGCAGTAAAAATAAATGCCTGGGCTGATCGTTTCTCACAACTGGGCCAGTAGAATTGGTTCCAAAATGTTACAAAGCGTTGCTTGTCCCAAATCATTTTTGAAAGCCCAAGATCCCATCACTTATCAAATTTGAGCACATATTGGCGCAGAAAAAAACCTATAGTGGATGAGTTTTTGAGACAAATAAGAAAAAAAGTGATACGTTTATTTAACATTAATAAAATGTATATTTAGTTAAATGCAGTAAGTTCTAAAATAAAAAATCACCGTAAAAAAATTAATTTTTTACTTGATTTTATCAAACATTTGATCCCAAACAAAAAAAGTTCACATTAAAATCCAAATTTCATTCCGGTGGTTCTGATAAAAGCGCTTTAAAACATTATTTTTTAGTTTTTTACGATTCAAATGTCCAAATTTCAATGTTTGTCTCTTTGGATGTTGTTTTGTTTTTCCATCAATAAAATAATTCACCACATTTTTTTTCAGGATCGATCTAGCAGCTCCAGTGCCGACAATGATATTGCAAACTTCGTTGTTGACTTTCTTTTGCCATCGTAAATTATTTTCACGAACATATAACCTGGCAATGGTGATCGGTTCAGAATTACCAGTGTTGTGGGCTAATCGCTCGAGCTTATTGATTCCTTGGAGATATTGGCTCTTCTTAACAAGTAGTCATCGTGCACTTCTCAGACCCTAACTTTGCTCCGCGACGCCTGTTTTGCTGATTCGTATATCAAAAAGCGTAGGCCAAAGACTCCTTCAGCGCCCGTTTGTCAGCTTATTGAAGTGCTAGTTGAAGTTCTTTATCACGTAGTTCCTGGATGAAAACATTATCCTGATGTTCCGGATCCAACCTAGTGTAGAACAGAAGTATTAATCGCTCAGTGTCCTGAGCCAACTGCAGCAAAGTCTCCCTTGGTTTCTGGGCACTTGTTCTGGGCTGTGAACGTTGAACTTCCTTTAGATGGTCTGCGCCTTAGCTCATATTGAAAGCACTTGTCAGGCTTGAATAGCTAGAGTACGGATTCGTTTGTCCACTGAAATCGTTTGAAGTATTTCCAATGCAGTTCCTCTCCATTACACCAGGAGTGTGAGCATCCGTTCTCGATTGCTCCAATGATTATGTTTTGGTTATATTCTTCTTGTTGGTGATCCAAGATGTGTGTTCGTTGAAAAATTTGATGCTTTGGCACAATTCTTATCGCTTTCACGTGCTGCAATTTCGATTTCATCTAGTCTATTCCTTCTCTTAGGCCTACCAATTTTTGCCCTTGTTTGTCAAACTGTTGTTTGACTTCTGCCACTCAACTGTCTAATTGCTGTAGGAATTGTTTCTTTTGCTGCCGTCAGTTGCTTTTCGCTATTTATAGCCTGCTGGTCCACCTGTTCATTGATGTCAATGGCTTGTTGGTCAAGTTTCTTGGCTCTGAGCAAGTTTCTGATCAAATTTCGTGGTTTGCTGCTTACTGTCGTCAACTTGTTGCTTCATATTGGATGTCATTTTCAGCAGCGAATCTATCGTCGAATTTATCGTCGCGTCGCGTCGCGATAATCTATCGTCGCGATAGTAAAATCGTTTTGTTCACAGTCGTTGTCAGATAACTTTTTTGACACACTTCTTTGGTAATTGAATTTCAAAATTTATTCATTCACTAGCTTCAACATTGTTCTTCAGTTAGTTTACACAACTTCTGACAAAAACCACAGCTCAAAACTTTATTTAGCTGCCACACTATGAATTTTCACGTCTTATACAAATTCATTGCCCACAACATAAGTTCTGCAAAAGTCATTTGCTGAATCGCAAATCCCATTTCTGACACCAATTTCTGTGTTTATCTATAGAATGTCTGTTATTTGAGTTCGATATTCTTTGCGTTTATGAAATACAACTGTTTGTTTACTGCAACTAAATATGCTTTTATTCAACAAATAGCTATTACAACTAAATCGAGTACAGACTTTATTTATCGCACTAATAACTATATCTCTCGTGTTACAATTGACTTTGCGTTTAAAAGAAACATTCAATTTGCTTCGTTTCGCAACAGATTTGCTTTGCAAGACTCGTTTTATAAGACTGACTTAACTAAGACATTTCATCGGGAATATTTATACTCCTCGATTTCCGTCGATCTAGGCTAGTCACGGTTTCTCTCATCCTATGAAAATCTGTTTGTGTCTTGGCTCCTAGAAGACTCTTATCAGCGTTTCCCTGGGATCTATGGATCTGTTCTGTTCAATGAGATACATGTATGAGGTAGCTCGAGAAGATATGTTTGGATGATTCACGTTATTTCAGGCACTGTTAGAATGAAATATGATTTATTTAGTCTACATGCAACATCATTTTAAAGACTTTCAATTCTAAGTGAAATTAATATTTTCCGGTTAATTTTTGATCAGTTCAAAATTTTTGCACCCTTTTACAGTGACTGGATCGCAAATGTTAGCTGATGTAAAATTTTTAGAAGTTAAGGTAATTTGTCCCTCTAAAGCTAGTTGCACCTTTGGATTTGATTTTGAAAGAGATTTTTTTCGTAGGTCACTCTGATTTCCCACAGGTATCTACTCCCAGTTAGTTTAGTGTGGTGCGTGATTATTTTTGTTAATCGATCATCATCCATGGTGTGACAGCCTATCGGGTCTTGGCTTTCAGGATAAAGCTCCTCCAGTCGTCACGGTTTTGCGACTTCGTTCCCCAGCTTGTTACTCCCAGCAAGGATCTTCTATCAACTATCATCGATTCTTCTCATCGTTTTCCTACTGAGCGCGTCGCTTTTGCTTTGATCTTTAACGTTCTTCTAGGTTGTCGGCGCTTTTGCATTCTTTCTACCTGGTCTGCCCATTGTAGGTTGCGTAACTTTGCACATAAATATACATACTATTCATATAGCTCATAGTTACGAAATTTCCACTCTGTTTCTTGTTTCATTGGGCCGTGGATTCTCCTGACCACTTTTCGTTCAAATATGTCCACTGCATTTTTGGAGCAACACAGCTTAGATGACTGACTGGTAAATGCAGCACAACTTAGATGACTGTGTGCGAAGCTTATTTTTCCTGTGAACACCATTTTCCTGTGACCTCAGAATGAAACGTGCGAAGAAATAGGTTTTGTTTGCTGCGTTTATGCGTCGTTTGATCTCATCTTTGCTGATGCCGCTTCTATTCAAGTTGGCTCCTAGGCACATGAAATTATCTACATTCAAAATGTGTAATCAACATCAAAGCAGAATTTTTTTTTAAGTTGGATGAAGTAAAATTAATGTCTACTAGCTTTCAGAGAGTTAAGTACAATTCCAGTCAGGTCTTTTGTTTATCTCATATTAACAATATATATTTGCCTTACAAGGTCCAAGTACTGTCGGAATCAGATATTTAACGTGAAACAGTTGAAGGGGATGTTTCTTATGTTTCTAATAAATAACTGTGTTATCTATTATATACTTTCACTTAAAGGACTTTACTATGCTTATATTATGCAAGAACATAACAAGGAGATTACAGCTAACATATGCATATCACAATCAAATTTTCATCAATCATATACTGAAGGTGGTATGTCCTCTTAAATACTTCTTCCGAACGAATTGCTAGTCTATTCTTATCAGTCTGATTTCGATTTCATCGAAAAAAAACTCAGCAGTTATATTATTTGTTGTTCATAAAGAACCTAAGATAATTTTACACCGGATTTAAATCAGAGCCCCTGGGGATCAGAAAGAGACTCAAAAGACTTCAGTGAGATAGTAAACCTGCTTTTTAAACAGCTGTGCATTCTTTCAATCGATTTTTTTTTACCTGTTTTAAGTAGTTTGGTAGTTTTTTTTTATTAACACAATTTTTAAACTTAATCCCAATTTTCCTTATTAGAAGCATTTCCTTTACATCATTCTAGAAAAAAATACATAATTCCAGTTGCTTGATGTCAGTCAAAGGGTTGGGATGAATTGAGGATTCTCCGCCATGTTTGCACGGTTGCACTTTGCTAAGCAGTAGTTTTCGTGGAATTTGTAATTTTGATCTAATTATCAGAAACCTTATCAGCAACTTTCACTTGCTCTTAATTTACCAACACGCAGACGATTAAAATTAAATTGCAAATAAAGGAAACTAATAGAAATAAAAAGTCATATAGCTCATACAAAGTAAGCTTGTAAGTACATAGAAAAGTTAGTAAGACGTTTTTTCGTACACGGAGAGAAAAGTGTAATGAAATTATACAAAATTTGCAATTAATTTTATTGCAATAGTAGTAATTTTTTGCCCCATTACCTTTGTAATCAATTGCACTACACATTTTACTACTTTGTTGTGAATTATGTATACATGAATGTCTCTACTACAGCGCAATGAACATGTGTGAGTTGTAGTATGTAGTGGAATTGACTATTATTTGAAGGAAAATAGTAAATTTTCATCAAATTTGTAATGACATTCATGTTTTCACATCGAATTTTCGGAATAGTAAATTTTATTATCCACTGTAGTAAAAATCATTACCGAAATTTCTCTCCGTGTAACTTTTCCAGTATATTGCATATTTGATACTGAACGACTAATGTTAATTCTGTAAGACAAAGTCAAAGTCTGATGATAATAGATACAAATCAACGGTGCTCAACTGTGCTATGAAAAATTATAGATTCAAAAATATTTTTCAATAAGCCTGAACATGGTATTTTTGGAATCCCAGAAACCCTTTTCAATAATCTGCCTTTCTCTTTCTTTCAACCACGCTAAGTAGTAGGTATAAATTCCAAAAAAGGCATTTTGCAGCTGTGAATAATTATAAACTCAGTTCCTGTTCGGAGTTTGCCAAGAGAGTTTCAAGTTGAGTTTTTATGTAAAATTTAAATGCTTTGAAGCCGTGGAAGTGTATTTTTTGAGAGTTAAAAAAATATTTTTGATGCCTGATATGGCACATGTGAAAAAATTTAGTGGTGTTGAAAAAAAGATAGCTATTGATTGCTATGGAAAAGCTCAGAGAGAAATTGCAAGTGATATTAAAAGATCGCAGAGTGTTGTAAGATATTTCTTGAAGCTTGCAACCGAAAATTATGGGAAACGGAAGTCAGCTGGATGTCCTCCAAAATATTTGCCTAGTGCAAAACGCGCAGTTTTAAGAGAACTATCGATCAAAGGAGTTTCATCGTCGCAAATTGTTAGCCGGTTGAACTTGCAATGTGATCCTAGTTTAGCTAGAAAATGGACTACATCCTCCAAAAAGTTTAAGTATCAAAAATATTTGCAAACAAAATTGATAGAACGTCACATCGATGCTAGACTTAAATTTGCCGAAAATGTTATACAAAAAGGAACCATTTGGGATCATGTGATTTTTAGCGACGATGAACCAGATTTCGATGAACCAGATGGATTTAATTACTACTGGCATGTTTTACGCAAGGAAAGAAGAATCGTGGCAAAATGAGCGCAGGGAGGTAGATTTGTGAGCTTTCAAAAAAAATGCTAGGAGCAAAATAGCTTTTGTCAATGGTAGAATGAATACTGTTGGTTATCAGGAGTCACCAGAGGAACATCTACTGCCTTTTGTAATCTTAGCAAAAGATGAAAACATTATTTTCCAGCTAGATACTGCACCCATTCATATGGCTGCCTTCACAAAAAAGTGGTTTCAGGATTATGTAGCCCAATTATTACCATGGCCAGCGTTAAGTCCCGATCTGAACCAAATTGAAAATTTGTGAGAAATCTTAGCGAGGAAAGTTTACGACGAGGAGAAGCCATCCATTGAAAATGTTGGAGAACTGAAGGAAAGAATAATAGTAGCCTGGAAAGATATATCAGATACAATATTAAATAGTCTTTTTAATATTGTTCCGAGTCGATTAATAGATGTATTAAAAAATAAGGGCAAATGGACTAAGTACGAAATAAAAATACGTAACCAACATTTTACAGAGTTTATAATTTTATACAGATTTTACAGTGAGTTTTTATTTTTTTATTCACAGTATTGTATGTATATATCCCAATTTCATTCAATTTAGTTCAATTTCAGGCACTTTTCCTCTACATCAATCATCCCGCTGACCATATCAGAATTCACAAAAATTAATTCACACCAGGGTCCATTCAAAACCATGCGGCCAGAATATTTTCGGTGAACGATAAATTTCGTCGACCCAGTCCCTCGATATACTTGTACTGCGTGGTAGTGTCGAACAGCGGGAATCGATTTCAATTCGAATTAGGTCACCTCAAAGTGCGTCCATTTTCGGTTTCTTGACCGCATAAGCTTATCTGTTTGTCGGTTTGCACGTTCTTTCAAATACTCAACGCATGGTTTCTTGTTGGTTCGTTAGCCTCTACCTAGTTGCGGTTTGTTTGGTGGACGGACATGCATCTGAACTGCATAATCGTAATCAAAAGCTCACGAAACATCTTAGCCATATGTACTCTTTTGTACCAGGAAGATGCGCACAACAGACCGATCACCAATATACGGCGGGCTGATTTGTTCCTATCCCGTCTGGACCTGAACGCGTAGTGCTCACTTGTGACCGCATATATTACATAAATTGCACGCTTTAGAGCCAGCGACAGCTGTAGATTATGACCGATCAGACGGAGGATTTGCATATTAACAGAGCGGTTAATTAGTACCTGGTACCACCATTAAATGGTAATATTAATTTTAATGGCAACATAAAGGATATCGATTTGATCGGGGGCGGAGATATGTTGTTTGTATTTGAGTATGTGTACAGATATAATCTCAATATGACGTAAGCTGATCTTTAATTCTAATTTGACATCAGTTAATAGCAATCACGGCAAAGTCAACCTCTTCAGAATCCTGAAATTAAAGATTGACAGATTCCAATTTGTCAATTCATAATTTGAGACATATTGTATTACATACATCAGATGAAAAAATGGTATGCTCGTAGAAAGGTACTTCTTACAAACAATGCCTATCAGAGCTATAATTTCTTTGAGAACAAATTCTTTTGCCTCTGTACAAATAATAATTTAGCTTTTCACACAATAGGTATTACCTGTAAACGATTTAAGTTACTATTTTCTTTTCATTACAGACAGTCTCCTTTTTTCAAAAGAAATCAAACTTTAATCCTTCCCGTGAAGTGGATTTTCTATTAGCTCCTTTGAAATGTGTCGAAAATCACAAGGCTTAATGATTCTAAATGATTGTCATCGTTTGACGTTTTTCACCTGTTGTATTTTTCAATGAAAGGATTTCGGCAGCAATTGAAAAGATATGCCTACAATAGTTAATCAAATGGAATAATGGAGGTTCAATTTAGATTGATTATTCGACTTGAAGTAGGCGGAAAATGAATTGAAAGCATTAGTTTCCATGAAAAATTAATAAGATTTTTTTTTTATTAACAAAGTTTAAAGTTCGATATGCATTCATAAGGTGGTACTTTGGAAAAGAAATGCTTAGGCTTCCTTTTGCATCAAACCTCCACGAAAATTCTTTAGAAATCGGAAAACAATAAAAACATGTTTTCTCACACAAATCGAAAAACATTTACTGAGAAAATTACTATTTGAAGAGAACTAAACACAAAGCGCTTGTAGGAATTGATAACAAATGAATCTGGGTCCGATTTTCTTCGCCTAACCTTAATACTAAAGCCTGTAAAAAAATTTGCTACTTAGTTTTATTACATTTTTACTAATGTTCGAAGAAGAACATTAGTATTAAAATCACTTTGGCCAAAAATTCATATTTATATATATATATATATATATATATATATATATATATATATATATATATATATATATATATATATATATATATATATATATATATATATATATATATATATCATCAAAAAATTTCAGTGAAAAAATCTCAGGAACGCGCCATCCGATTGAACTGAAATTTTTAGGACACATTGGTGTATATGCAGAATAGTGCCAGGTCTCAGAAAAAGTTAAAAATCTTTAACTCTTTGGCACCGGCGGCCATTTTAGTGAATTTTTAATATACCTATTATTCCGTACACAAATAAGTTTTGCAAAAATAAAGTAAACAAAATAAATTTCGAACGTGTTTCACATGTGAATCGGATAATGTTTTGGATATTTTTAACCCCATGTGTGCGCTGGGTGCCTAAAAAGAGAACGGGAAAAATTGAAAATTTTTAAATTGCGATAATTTTTGACAAAGCTATTCAATCATTACCAAATTTTCAGAACATATTGATATTATTTAGTTGTAAATTTGTGTAGCTTTTGATGAGCGTGCTAGCAACCCTGAAGCTAGAGCAGGCACTGAAAGTGAAAACCTCCAAATTATCGTCTCTCTTGAAAAAATGCCGATTCTTCAAAAAAAGCCACTCATATGTAAATTTTGTGCTTTTTTTACATAGACCAAAAAAAAAATTTGATATGGTATAACGGGCACGCCTGGTAACCCTTGCCCAATTTGCCTATATTTTTAGCATCAAAAACTTATGTTCACGGAAACTCACGATCCGATTAACAGAATTAATTGAAATTTGCAGAATGTATTGGTCTTAGATAGGACCGGGTCTGATAGAAGTGATTTTGAAATGCGGGCGATTCTGTGCCAGTGGTGCCATCTTGAAAAATCACTGAAAAAGATAACTGCTTTTAGCCCTATACATTCTGATTGAATCGTTCGATTTTGACGAAATTCACACAGCAGCTGGGCCTTATTTTAAACCACGTTTAATAGAAATTTGATTGAAAAATTCGGTTGGAGCTGCTAGCTATGATAATTTTGGTATCTTAAATTTGAAAAAATAAAAATTTGGAAGTGAAAACATTCAAATCATCGAATATCCTAAAAATGTCCGTTTCTTACAATAAAACCAATCTGTATACAAATCTTATGCTTTATCTACACGTTCAAAGTAAAACTTTGGAAATTTCATGTTGGACAAGAGCGGTAACCCTATTCCAGTTAACCTATATATTTAGCATCAAAAATTTCTGTTCACGGGAATTCACGAACCAATAATCAGATACCATTGAAGTTTACATAATGCATTGGACTTAAGTAGAACCAGGTCCGATAGAAGCGATTTTGAATTGTGGGCAACTCTGTGCCAGTGGTGCCATCTTGAAAAATTACAAAGAAAAAAAAATTTCTTCTTGCCCTATGAAATGTGAATTAGTAACCAGATTTTCATGAAATGCAACTTACTGCACCTTACTCTAAACTCTGTTTGATAGAAATTTGGTTGAAAAATTTGATTGGTGCTGCCAGCTATGGTAATTTTTGTGTCTTTGGTTTTGAAAATTCTCTCAGGAAAATAAAACTTTTTGCCCTATAACTTCCAGTGCAGTCATGAAATCAATACGAATTTCATACAATTAACGGAACCTATTATAAGCATTATTCAGGCCAAATTTGGTTGAAAAGCCTCGATAGGGTTGCCAGCTATTATGGTTTTGTGTTTGTTTGCAATAACTTTATTAAGCAGTTTTATCGTAGAATTTTCAATTGGTAATGATATTGTAGTGACAATAAACAGCAAATATTAAGCTTTCGATTATTTGAAAAAACTCGCTGCAGGTAACCCCAAAATTTCTTTATACTCCTATAACTTCGAATGTAATATAACAACGTGAAGCAGATGTGATATATTCTTGGCTTTGATACTGGCGAAAGGTTGCCACACGAGTCGGTTGTGCTACTTTTGTATCAATAAATGCTTACAGTTAGTATTCATACCGGATACATTTACAATGAAAATAAATAACCGATGTTTCAATTCCCTAAGCTCTGCAAATTTTTCGGATCGCAGCCCCAAACACCAACTTCAGTTACAGTGCTGCAGGCACTGAGCATTTTCTTCATTGATGTTATATGAGATGCTGCTTTCAAAGTTTGGTGAAATAAGCAACTGATAACGAATATAATTAACAAGTGTTTTTCTTTCATCAACTTTGAAACCCATGCCAGTGGTAATATCTGAAACCTTCTACCATATGAGTTATGATGCATTCTTGAGACCAAAGTAAAACGTGGCATTTGAAACAGTTTGGCCGTAATAAGCAGCTCATGTGGAGGAATATGCACTCAAAACCTGCACGATTCTTCTACTGTTCTTCGAATATTAGTGTTTCTAGCGGTTCAGGTGCGCTAGAGTTTTTTTTTTAGATTTCAGCCGATTTGTGGCTCTTTGCACCTCTTCTATTCTTGGTGGTGGCAGCATATGGTCTTCTTCTGGCATAAAAGGATCTTCCAATTCTTCGTTTAGCTGACAGTTCAGCAATTCTCTAAAGTGCTTTTCCTATTGCAAGTGCTATGGGCAATTTATGTAATTTTAGAAATTTCAAACCTGGTAAAAAATGTTTTATATCATCAGGAGATTGCAAAAATTAAAGGTTAAACCATCTTTTTCGATCATTGGAAGCACGGCATGTATGCATCGTGAAAAATATCTCTTGCTTCTCGTCCTGTGTGCCAGTCAATCCTCAAGGTGACAGTCTGGAAAACGCTTCGATCGCATACATTCTACAAATATGATATTTTTAATTAAAACTTCAAAGTAACTCAATCACCTGTGCATAGAAAATCAGCGGGATATATCCTGCATAATCAATATTCTACCACGCCACACCACACTTATCACAGATACTCGCATTTCTGTCGCGACATGTTGCTGCCGATCGATATCGTGGTGTGGTATTTGTCCTTAAAGTGCTAGACCGTAATCAAATTGCATCAACGGCATGCGCGTTGATGCAGTCTGATCAATATAGAAGTTTTAGCAGCTGATTTATTTTTTTTCCATCAGAGAGTCTGGATCTCCAGCGTATTTGCTAACATGATTGGATGACTTGTTCTTTTCTTCTCCTCATTTCATATGGGTCCTGATTCTTTTGTCTGTCTTATTGAAATAAACGCACACTTAAGTTCAGGCGACGGCACTCCACTCAATCACTCATGTGTAGCATACCGAAAGAAATTATATTTTTCACATGAGTTGTCTTCGCGATGTTTTTGATTATGTGTTATCGCGTACAGGGTGGTGAGAAATCAGCCATGCTTTATGAAAGTGAGTGAAAAAACTACTTGGTCCATGCAATTTTTATTTAATTTTTCTTAATATCTTTTTTCTTTTAAATGAAATACTAGTTACTTTTGGAGCTGAAAATGAAATTAATTTGAAAAAAAAATGATACAAATAAAAAGGTTAATAACGTGAAGAGCAATGGAACTTAAAACAGTCCACGCGAACTCTCTCAACGCTACATCCGGCAGCTTTTCACACCTTTGGACGCGAGATCTATAAAAATGAAAATTCCAAGCCCATCAATTGACTTCATTCCTCAGCCAAAACTGGAACACATAAATTAGCACTTTGGTGCTATTTCATAATTTTGAACCAATCTCCCGTTACATTCGATAAACTAGCTTTTTTCAAACACTTATCTTGTTGCGAAAAGAAATCAACAAGAATTTATTTCTAATGCAAAATCCAGGTAAAATCAAATCTTTGTCTCATAGGCTTTCTTATGTTTTGTTTGATTTTGGTTTGGCCAACTTGTCACTAAACGACTTTGGAATTTCCTTGGAAATTTGGCGCCACACACGTATCGTATGGGGCGTTAATAGTCATCATCGTTGCGATAAATCACAGAATTTATAATATATCTACCTTAGTTAGCTGCGGCCCATACAAAATTTAACACTTGTTTGAACATTACAAAGATTCTGTGGTGTGTCGGAAAAGTATCAAATTACAAACAGACACCACGATGAGAATGAATAAGAATGACGCCATCATATTTCTGTTGTGTTTCTTTATGATACATGTTGTTTTTGTTTTCTGTTTTGGTTTGATGTTACCTTTTTTTCAATGTCATATTGAGAGACGTAAAATTGATTTTCAGTTAGATTATATTTTGAACGTTTAATTTTTGTAATAAATACGGGATTTCTCCAGATTTCTCAAACAATTGTTTTAAAATCAAATGCTGTTATTAAATTGTGACATAATTTGCTAATTTAAATTAACATGATTTGTTTAAAATATTTTTGCCTAAAAAACTGGAACTAACTCCTCTTCTTTAATTTGAAGGATGTGGGGGAATCGCTAGAAAGTGTATTGGCATCACTTGTTGCGCGTAGCCTAAGTTTAAAAAATTATGGTGGTAATATGGGATATTGACGAGATTTCGGTCGAGCTAATCAAATACGGTGGAAGCTGCCCTATAAAAGTCATCCACAAATTGATCCAGAAAATCTGGGGTCAAGAAAAAATACCGCAGGAGTGGAGCAAATCCATCATATGTCCTATCCACAAAAAAGGAGACAAACTTCGGTGCGAAAACTACAGAGGCATATCGCTACTTTGTACATCCTATAAGATACTGACGAAAAAATTAAAAGATAAAATAAATGTATACGCAGAAAAGGTCTTTGGGGAGTAGCAAGGAGGCTTTAGGTCTGGGAGATCAACTACGGATCAGCTCTTCACAGCCAAGCAAGTGCTTGAAAAATGCTGGGAATTTAACATCGACGTCCACCAGAATTTCGAGGATTTCAAACAAGCATATGACAGTATTGACCGAAACATACTGTACAAAATAATGCTATACTTCGGCATCCCGGCAAAACTAGTCCGGCTGACCAAAATGACGATGACGTCGACAGCATCAAAAGTCAGAACCAACAACGGTCTGACTGACGCCTTTGACACAAATGTCGGACTAAAGCTAGGAGATGGGTTGGCCCCTCTGTTGTTCAACCTAGCACTTGAGTACGTGATAAGGAAGATTCCTGTCGACACAGGGAGTACGCTTCTGTATAAGTCGAACCAGTTAGTGGCGTACGCAGATGATATTAACATCTTGTCCCGTTCCTTCACATCCGCCAAAGAACTCCCGTGGAAACTTGATCAGGAAGCCAAAGAAGTAGGCCTGAAGATCAATCAGACGAAAACAAAAATCATGAAGCAAACAAGAAAGAAGACCTCCATTAGACAAAATATAATTTTGGACGAATATAATTTAGAGAATGTGGACGAATTTATATACTTAGGCTCAAAATTGACAACAAAAGGCAGTGAAACAGACGAAATTAAACGGAGAATACAGCTCGCTAATAAAACTTTCTACTCCGTTCTGGCCCTACTGAAGACCAGCTGCATACACAGGAAGACGAAGCTCCAAGTCTACAAATCAATCATCAGACCTGTGTTGTGCTACGAATGTGAAACTTGGACCCTTACCCAAGCGTCCGCAAATATGTTGAATGCCTTCGGAAGACGGGTCCTCAGGCGTATAATTGGAGCTAAACAAGAGTGCGGCCAATGGCGGATAAGGTACAACCACGAGTTGTACGAGGTTTTTGACGAGCCAGAGGTTGTTACAATAGTGAAACTGCGGAAGCTGCAATGGGCTGGTCACGTGCAACGAATAGACGAGCATCGAGTACCCAAAAAGGTATTCGACGGAAGGGCTGAGGGTCGAAGACCAGTGAGAAAACCCAGAAAACGCTGGTCTGACTCTGTCGACGAAGACTGCGCAAAGCTGCTCGGCTTTCGAAATTGGAGGACGCGGTCATTGGACCGAGACAACTAAAGGCGTCACCTGCGAGAAGCCAAGGCTCGAGAGGAGCTGTAGTGCTACGATGAATATGGCACCAAGAGGACCTTAAACTTTTTTAAATTAAGAAAATTAAGAAAAGCCGTGATTCGACATTTTTAAACCAGTAAAAATGTGCGTAAAACTGCTCAAATAGTTGATCGAGCTCCCACAGCAGTATTTAACATAGTAAAACGTTATTATTGCACTACGAATATAAATCTAAACCAAATTCTCTAACAATTTTCACTTCATTAGATAAGATCTGGGCAGTTCTTGCCATTGGAACAAAAAAAGCATCTTGGGAAAAAATTAGTCTCGGAAACAATAAGAACAGTTTTGCGGGAACATCGCTTAATGATAGGGTTGCGATAAGAAAGCATTTCATCAATAAGGTTAATTGCAAAAAAAGGCTGGGTTTCGCTAAAAAGTACGGCGAAAAGGACTTTTCGTTTTGAGTGATACTTAGATCAGAATATTCTACCATAGAATTATTCGAATCGCGAGTTTGAAGTCGAAAACCAGTTCAGAAGATTGATTGCGCCAAACACATTCTGAATCTTTGCAGCTGGGTATTGGCCAGTATCCAAGCCGAAGCAGTAGTATCTCATGCAGACTAAACCTGGGTATACTCAAAGCAAAATGCTCCACCTCTTCTAAGCAAGATGAACAAACATCATCTCGCGCAACACCTATTCGGAACACAACGCCACCAAGGTGGTTGTACCCGGTCAGTATAAATATCACAGCTCTACAAATCTTCTTACTATTGCTCAAAAGTCCTCCAGTTCTATCGTTAGGTTCTGAGAGGCAGCCAAATCTAAAGACAGCAATCTCTTTTTTTTGGGTACAACCACTCACTTCCGAAAAATGACATATGTACCTGAGAACGAGGTTTTTCTGTATTAAGCTTGGATGGCAATCTAAAAAAGAACTGATTAGAGTTGAAAAGAGATTAGAAGAATTTTGCGAAGCAAGAAACCAAACAATGTTTGGGCGCCAATGTATGCCCAAAACATATCCTTTTATTCATCATATTCATCAAATCATCAGCTATATGGTTCCTTTTTATGTCGAAGAATAATTTTTTTTCGGAAATTTAAAACAGGGACTTTCCATAAAAATTTTTTAGCGCATTCGCAAAGAACCCATATTTTGTAATTATTTTATTTTATGTGGCTTCAATATTAATGGCAACATTCAGATGAAAACAAAGACCCAAATACACTTTTGGGAGCTTTTTGATACATCTTTACCAATATTGATACACTTTTTGAAGAAATGTGATACGGCGGAAAATTTGGGAGTGGGAAAACTGCTTTTGACTCTCAATAGTCATATCTCCAAGATTTAGCATTACGACAACTTTAACCTCTTGCCAAGGTGACGGAACGCATCTCAGAGTTAGGCATTGCCATGTATTTTCTTCAGATCTGTTTCCAGGTGATCGATTCCCTCCCTTTGTGCAGTCAGATAAATTGCATTCAGGCTCCGGCGGTTTGTTATTCTCAAAGTAGATGATTGTATCTTTTACCTTCGCTGCTTACAACTGATTTAGCTATAATCCAGCATTTCCTACCGGCACGAATTTGAGAGACTTCGTTCAGAAGCACAAAAACTTCCACAGTTTCTTTCGTCGGAGCGCTTGGGTATTTACTGTCCAGCAAGGTCTGAAGGGACTCCTTATTGCATTTGGTGAACCTACTATTTGAGTATTCATAGCCTCAGGATATACCTTGCACCTTCCAGCTTTTCACAGAAAGATTTGAAAAACTATTAAGGTTTTCTGATTATTTGACGTTTCCCCCGAATTTTCACGTTCTTTGTGACGTTCTGTAGGTGATCCAGTCATCCTCTTACAAACTCAATTGAGGAATTTTCTGGTATTTTTCGTGAGCCTCTGTAGCTTTCGGTTCCATTAAAAAACTGCTGAGCAGGCCTATTCATAGCTGCCATATATGCCTCTTTTCAGAGTACTTAACTGATATCCTATTGACTTCGATAACTTTATACCTCAACTAGGGTACGCTTTGATTAGAAGAAGTCGATCGAACTTAGCCCAATCAATGTTTTTTGGGCTTTTTCTCTTTGTCCCGAGTAAAAAGAACAACATCAGTGGTAAGATTTTATTCGATTCACAGCATCCAGTGTTTGATCTTGCTTTTCCAATCGTGAAAGAAGGTTAACTAAAACAATAATCATTCGTTTCAGCCCACCACTATCCCATGAAGACAGCTTAACAGGCTCTACCTTTAAAATTGTCTGAGTGTATGAAGCAAACTGGAAACAAAGAGGCAAGTCTACGGCTCCGTTAGCCTCACATCACAAAATATTTTCGCCTATTTGACATTGCTGAATTCGCAGATTCTGCTGCGTTGAGCTATTGGCACAATCACAGTGTAGGAGGATGCTTGTAGCTTTACCAATTGTTCCCTTAAAAGAAACGACGAAGCTTTGGCATACTGCGA